>JASAMX010029230.1:0-11870 GCA_030248175.1 Microlaimidae sp. YZB2_3
GATGGTAACTGATTTAAATTCAGACAGCCTTAATTTCGGCCACCGGTTGCTATTTTTGTCATGCTCAAAATTATAAAATGCACTTCGTATGGCCAAGAATGCCATTCTTGGTATGGCTAGATAGAATGTCATTCTTGGTATGGCTAGATAGAATGCCATTCTTGGTATGGCTAGATAGAATGCCATTCTTGGTATGGCTAGATAGATCGTCATGTTACATATGTATCTACTCATGGACCCCTATTCTCCTGGAGTTATAAAATTATAAAATGAACTTCGTATGGCTAGATAGATCGTTATGTTACATATGGTTTACGGAAAAAAGCACCCCTGGCAAAAGCGAAAAAAAAGCACCCGTCGCTAAGCCGGAAAAAAAGCACCCGAAAGGAGCGCATGACAAATATTGTGCCACGACGTTTATTTACTACGTTATCAGTATTGGTTATTAAACTTTTTGTTCAGAGTTTTTAAACATTTTGATGATATTATTTCATTAACTGCAATATTTTTCACTATTTTGAGAAGTGTTGGAAATTATAAGCAAATATTTTATAAATAATTTTATACAAATCGCAACATACCTTTACAACATATTGTATTATTTATTCTTGTTTTAGTTTTTTTTTATCATTATTCGTTATTTCTGTTAGAAAAAATATTTTGTAATCCTCAGAAAGTTCCCACCAATCCTGAGGTTGTTTTAACCTATTTAGCTTATGATTTAAAATTATTGCAACATGTTTAAAAAGATTATACAATTTTCATTGCCAGTAAATTAGCAAATTAAAACTTTTGTTTATAGCATATTCCGCAATTGTGATCTTAAAAAAATTAATCCTGATTTTTTTAAAGGAACTTTTTTATTTTAATCGCAAAGACAATAAGCCAGGCGTTATTGTTTTTTTTTCACAAAAAACACCTCTATGACACTTTTTTATTAACTACAGTTTTTTTCCGCGTTAATCACAGTACGTAACATGGCCAACGCTGACTTTAATTAAATTTTAGTGTAAGTGCGGATTACATTTACTTACAACTTGAAAAAAGTTCCGCTTTTCCGAAACGCTGGAATCAGTCATTTTTTTAACAATTATAGATAAAATTTGAAATATTAACGAATCTAAATCTTGTGTATAGATTGAACACTGAATGAAAACTAAAAGTTCCTGAAGAAATTAATTTAAACTTGTTGACCTAATTTCATAGTAGTTGACTTAATTAATAGTTGACTCACTAGTCAACAAAAATAATATTTGAAACAACAACTTGGACAAAAAACCATCACTGGTATTCAGAAAATCTCGGACCGAGTGCAATATTTTATTTTTATATCGCCCAAAAATTAATAATTATGCATTTTAAAACAAAAAAACTATGTTTGAACTTGCATAAACTGTTTGTATTTCACATGAAAAAGTTTTTTATTGAACAGGCCACAGGGTCAAAAAGTCAACCCGGTCCGATATTTCAGCCAAAGCGGAGGGGTCCAGTCCGAATAGACTTAGTCAGAAGTTTTATAACTATAAGTGTGTAAATAAATTTAACGTTTAAACTGGCACCGCCAATATAAACTAAAAGAAGCTGCTAAATTTTTTAAATGAAATAAGATGACTAAAAACTGCTCAAATATTTTATAATATTGTGATTGTTTTATTGTTCTCCATTGTATATTTTGTAAATGCTAACTTTGGGTAAGTGATCTATGGCGGAAGATTTTACAGGTCGATTTTACATTTTACATTTAGTTTTCATTTTTGCGCTCAATAATTCAGTTTAAATATTGTCTATTTATTAACTAGAAGAGAACACAATGTATTAAAATCAGATTTTGTGTCGTTCTTCATGTTACTTCGCAAAATTTAATTTTATTTAATCTTAGGTTTATGAAGAATCACGACAGTTAATTCCATGTACACAAAGGTCTCGAACAGATTTAGAAATAATTTGTATACAACGTTGGTTAACAAAAAACAGAACGATCATAACACACAAAAATAACATAAACATAAAACATTTTTTTAAAAAAAGATAGCTGGTTGTGCATATTTTGTTTCTTCCTCATTTTTTCTCAAGACCTTAGTGTACATCGAATTAACCGTCGTGATTCTCCATAAACAAATTACAAAAGCTTTAAAATATTCATAAAATTTAGTAAATATTTAAGTTAAGTTTTATAATAGCTTATAACGTAACGCAATACTTATAATAACTTGTAACGTAATTATTTCATATTTAAAACGTAATAAATAAACACCGCTGCACTAGTGTTGTGATAGTTAGCCAAAAATCAAAGTAGGTAGTTAAGTAGGTAGTTAACTACTTTTAAAATTATAAGTAGGTAGTTAAGTAGTTAAATAAAATTACGAGTAGGTAGTAAGTAGGTAGTTACTTAAAATTTTTAAACTATGTAGTTAAGTAGTAAGTAGTTAAGTAGGTAATTTTTTAACCAAATATATACCTATATTAAAATCTTAGTAGAATTTAAAATTCGAATTCTTAATGTAAAAAAAATTTTGTCACATTTAATAATTAAATATTTTCATATTTTATTGGTTTTTTGCTAGTTATTTATGTTAGAAATACTTTTAAGACTGCTAGATAGTTGAGATATAATACAGTTAAAATTCAGGAAGTTTTTTACAAAAAAAAATTAATTTATTCTAAAGTTAACTCAAAAACTTAAACTTAATAACCCACTTGGGGTGGGTTTAAAAAAAAGACGATATATTAACATTTTTTGTCTTATTTATATCATCTTGTTAAACAACGGAAGCGGGAGAGTGCAAATTATGTTTAAAGGTGTGGTGCAAAGTCGAACTTTTGATTTTGATGTTTTTTGTGAAAACTTTACCCCTGCCCCCAATAGCCGACAAAGATTTTTTCAAGAAAATATCTCCAGTGGTTTAGAAGTTATGATCCCTCCTCCCCCAAAAAAATGGCGTTTGTTGACAATTCTGTACGTGAAAGCTTGCTCAATGGGTATAATGATTTAAGTTACAAATTATGCATTAAAAAAGCGTATATCTACTTCTACTTTAATTTGATTCCTTGATCGTTAAGATTGGTGCAGTATTTGTCGAGATATTGCGTTTCCCCTACAAAACACCCGGGATTTTTTGCTATAAATACGAAGTGACGGCAAAAATGATGGGCAAACGTCATCAAATTGCTGCCGTCGTTTGGTTTTTTTAGCAAAATAGTTGCGGGTTTTTTTGTACCAGAAACGCAATATGTTGACAAATACTGCACCAAACTTAATTATCAAGGTATCAAATTAAAGTAGAAAGTAGTCGCTTTTTTGAGTGCATAATTTGTAACTTATACCTATTGAGCAATCTTTGACGTACAGAATTGTCAAAAAACGCCATTTTTGTGGAGTTATAACTTCTGAACCACTGGAGATATTTTGTTGAAAAAATTTTTGTGATCTATTAGGGACAGGAAAGGAGTAAAAATCGAAGACAAAAAGTTCAACTCCGCAGTTCACCTTTATAATAAAAACAAGAGTTTATGGCTGACCCCTAGTTCACTATGCATTTTATAACAAATATGATTGCTTTCGAATACTTTCTTAACTTAAATATTTTTTAAACCGTACATTGGATTCACAATAAATATGATCAATCCATTTCTAAAAAAATCTAATTTTTTTGCTTTTTTCTATTTAAAAACTTCAATAAAAAATAACCTTTTTTTACACTAGATTAAATAAAAACCCAACAGATTTTTGTTCTATTTTAACTAAAAGAAGTAATCAAAGATAGTCTAATTTTATTTCAACCATCTATTTTATGACGTATTTAAAAAAAAACTTTAATTAAAGCATTATTACAATTTGAATTGGGTTCATAAATTGTAAAGCACCGTGTGTATAAAATCGCTGTTGAGTGCCCAGATATGAATTTTTATTGAAGACCTTCTGCGCGTGCAAATTACCATGGATATATATATATACATGCTTTCACATTTTGTTTTAAACAGCTTAGTTTTTTTTGTAATATGTGCACCCCGCAGATATTTATTGTTTTAAAACACTAACTATTTGACTGTCTACTTCACTAATTACTTTCTGCCTACTTCGCTAACTACTTTCTGCCTACTTTGTAATTACTTTGTTAACTACTTGTATTAACTACTTTATTTTTTGAAAGTAGGTAGTTAACTACTTTTGAAAAAGAAAGTAGGTAGTTAAGTAGTTAGCCAAAATCAAGGTAGTTAAGTAGTTAAGTAGTTAACTACTTAAGTAGTTATCACAACACTACGCTGCACGATATGTGTTATGCGCGCCTTTTGGGTGCTTTTTTCCGCCTTAGCGACGGGTGCTTTTTTCCCGCCACCCTTACATATGTATCTACTTATGGACCCTATACTCATGGAGTTCCATGTCTTATACATGTCCATCCCTATACTCATGGAGTATAGGGGTCCTACTTATACGCAGTTCATTTAATAACTTTGCGCATGACAAAAATAACAGCCGGTGGCCGAAATTAAGGCTGGCTGAATTTAAATCAGTTACCATGCCTGATCAAAATGATTAAAACTTTAATTTTTATTTTATCAGAAAAACTTTTTTTATCAGAAGAAAATGTGAGAAAAAGTAAAAAAAAAAGGCGAGTCTTTTTTATCTTAAAATTTTCAACTAAATGGTTAGCGAAATCCACAAAAAAAATTCCCAAAATTTTAAAGGGTATGGGCACCTTTTACTGAAACTTATTTTCCTATTAACATTAGGTATAGCAAATACCAATATTGTATCTTAATTATATAAAACTAAAGGCAAACCAAACGTGGCTGGTTTATTTGTTTAAAAAATAACAATAAGATAGCCATGTAATAATTTATAAAAATAAAGCGATTTAAAGCCACATATATCAACCACTTTGAACTCAGTTAAAGGTTAAACTAATATTAGTTGATTATTTGGGTGGTGCTAAATTACCTTGATTTGATTGATTACTTTATAGCGCTTTATTTTTATTATTTAAACAATTAACCAGCAATGTTTGGATTGCTTTAAAGATCTGGGAAAAACATCTGCTTCTATATATTTTATTTTATGATAAAAAACAATCCTATGAAAATATAAAATAAAGGTTGCCTTCTGTTTTATCTACTTCTTCTAACTAAAATGATCTGTAACATAATAAATGTAATTAAAAATGGTTTACAATCGCCTAATAACCATTTTAAAATAAAATTCATTCTTAATATTCTAAATATTAACCGAGTTCCTTTTTTAAGATTTCTCAATCACTGATTAATTAATTACGGTAATCCTTTAATCTTATATAAGTGCGTTCGCAATTGTTGACTCTCGTTATTAGTAGACAGTCAAAGTGTGCAATCGTTCAGAGAATATTGCGAACTCTACATACGCTAACCTTTCTTGCTTCTTGATTATCACGTAAGGGAGACTTAGGTCTGAAAAGTGTTCTCACAACAGTTGATTCCTTTTAATTTTTTGGTTTAAAAACCGCGCAAAAAATACCGGACGTAATATTAATCCTGAAAGACCAATCAGTTGCGAAAGACCCATGTTTAGGCAAAATAAACGACACCGTATACAAACTATTTCTAATGTAAGATTCAACTATTACTATTATGGTGTTAATTATATTTTTTTATTTTAGGGGACCTTCTTCCTCGTCATATGCAAATTTTCAAGACAAACCAGTTTTTCTACGGTCTCAGCATTCCCGAGCCGGATGTGCTGGAACCCTTAGACCAGAAGCTTCCAGGGGTAGACTCTACCACAATCGACTTCCTCAGCGTACGTTTTAAGCTTTAAAGGTGCGGTACTAAAGTTTTTGTCTTCGATTTTGATTATTTTTTGTGAAAACGTTACCCCTGCCCCAATATCCCACAAAAATTTTTTCATCAAAATGTCTCTAGTGGTTTATGGAACATAACCTTCCAAAAGTGGCATTTTTCGACAATTTTGTACTTGAAAGATTTCCCGATGGGTAATAAAATTTAAATTACAAAATATGCACTTAAAAAAAGCGGCTACTTTCTACTTAAATTTGATATCTTGATCATTACGAATGGTGCGGTACTTGTCAAGATATTGCGTTTCCCGTACAAATAACCCGCGATTTTTTTGCTAAAAATAAGAAGTGACGCCAAAAATGTTGGGCTGACTTCATCAAATCAATGCCGTCGTTTAGTTTTTTTAGCGAAACAAATCGCGGGTTTCTTGTACGGGAAACGCAATATCTCGACAAATACAGCACCAATCTTAACGATCAAGGTATCAAATTAAAGTAGAAAATAGCCGCTTTCTTTAAGCACATATTTTGTAATTTAAATTTTAATACCCATTGAAAAATTTTTCAAGTACAGAATTGTTGAAAAACGCCATTTTTGGGGGATCATAACTCCCAAAACACTGAAGATATTTTGTTGAAAAAAATTTTTATGGGCTGTTGGAGACAGGGGTAAAGTGTTCACAAAAAATTATCAAAATCGAAGACAAAAAGTTTGACTCGGTATCGCACATTGAAAGCAGGCACGTACTCGTTCAACATGTCCAAAAGACAAAAACAAAAAATTCTACTTTGCAATCAAGAAGCGTTTTTTTTTATTTTAGAAACTTTTTATACTTTTTCTTTTGTTCGCAATTTAAAAAAACGTATGAACCCAAAAACAGCTTTAAAACACCCAAAATCGGAACTTTTGGTTTTGCCTTTTGTTCAAACACTGGACAAAGTATGAGGCAGAAGTTATTATTTGGTCAAAAAATAATTATTTCTTTGAGTAGGTATTGCCATGCTATTTGGAAAGCGTGAATAGCATGTAAATTACAATATTTAATTATTATATGAAATTTTTTTGTTTAAAAAAGGGGTTTTTTGCTTATATGGCTGTTTACTTTCTATATTTACAAGTTAAAGGAGCACTATGAAAATGAAATTTCTATAACACCCTAAATAGACTACTCCTTTAATACAAAACCCATCTATCTCAAATTTAATATTTTGGCTTTTTACAGACCAATTCTACAATATTTATAAACTTCAATTTAAGGAGCGAAACGTATTTTTTAATTAAAATTACATTTTTTGATTAATTTTAGCACATCATGTGAACCATTTATTTATTAATTTAATATTTTTGTGGGCTGTTTTCATGGTATTTTTACTTTAATTTTTTCATGTGTGGGTTTTTTTGGTTTCCCTCATAGTTTTTGTTTTTCTTATTAATCGGGACAGTAACAAAAGAGTTGTATGATCCGGGCGTTATAGTTATTTGATTTTTTACAGTGCTGCTTTAACACTTGGGGTGCTAATGTTTGCTAAAGCTTTGATTCTAGACTTTAAAAAAAACGGTATGCAATGCAATAATAAAACATTTTTCAGTGCGCTTTTAAAAACATCTTTAAAATAAACTTTATTTGTAGCAATTGATCTATTTCTATAAAATAGAAACTTCAATGTAGTGATAGAGAGAAAACAGAGATTTAAAAATTTTTGTTGATAAAACTTGAACGTTTCAGAAACTTAGGGCCATTTTCAGCAACAATATTTAAAACAGACGAAATTGTAGAACATTATAAAACCAAAGTTACAACGTCAGTATAATTAATATGAACAAACACGCGAATACAATAGCTTAAAGAATAACAAAGAAGGGAAATCACTTGTTTTGACTTTTGATTTACCTTATTTATTATTTTTTAAACTATTTTATTCGCGTGTTTTTCTTTATATTGACGTTGTAAATTCAGTTTTTGTTTATTTTAAATACTTTTGCTGAAGACGGCCCTAAGTTTAGGCCCAAACGTTCAAATTTTATGAATAAATATTTTAAATCTCTCAGTTGTTATTATCATAACCTTAAATTATTTAATAATGTAGTTTTAATTTTTTTTAGAAATGCCTGGTTAAAGATCCTGAAAAACGAAGTTGACCACAGGGGCTGCTGAACCACTACAGCAAACTTTAAGCAATCATTTGGCAAACACAGAAGGAGGTCCTGCAATTAGCAAAGAGAGAAAAAGTAAATTAGATAATACTACTATAACTACAGTCATTAAATCTGTCCTCTGGATCAGAGATGATGACCTCTGAGAGGCAGGCAAAGATAAATAAATTAAAGACAAACAAACAATAAGCTAATTATAGCCAAAATAACCACATCAAAAAACGAAACAAAATTGCATAAAAACTAACACAAAACAGATGATGAAATCAAATACTCACAGTTTCTAAAACTAATGAAATAGTAAATATATAAAACATAGCATGATGAAATTAAGTTAAAACTTCAAAAGCAAAAAAACTAGATAGATATCAAGATATACTAACCACCAAAGGTAAACAGCCTGGCAAAAAACCTTTAAACAAAGATTTATATAATGATAAAGATATTGGTTACATGCTGGCACTTTCCAAATAGCATGGCAATCTAAAAGAATAAGGCTGTTTTTTTGAGCAAATAATAACTTACTTGCTAGGTATTTTTGTTAAATGTTTGAACAAAGGCAAAACAAAAAGTTTGGACTAGAATCTTTTAAAGTCTTTTGAACTAATACATTTTTAATTCTACAAAACAAAGGAAAGGTGAGGCTTTTTAAATGAAAAAAACACTTCTGATTAAAATAAATATTTTTGTTTTGTCTTCTGAACATGTGATACATGCTTAAATGTCAATTACCATAAATTTTTTTGTCCTCAATTTTGATAGTATTTTGTGAACACTTACATTTGTATCCAACAGGCATAAATTTTTTTAAACAAAAATATTGGTGTTTGGGAGTTATAAACACCAAAATAAGTTGAACAAGTATCTGAAAAATTTTTAAATGGGTATTTGGGAAATTTAAAATTCAAATATGCTTGAAGAAACAGTATCTCTAATTTTAAATTTATAATAGTAATAATGCTATTATTTGTGAAATATGCATTTACAGTTACAAATCACAATTGTCACTAAAGAAACTAACAACCATAAACTCAAATAAAGTTGGCAAACACTTTCAGCATCACTTTCTTCTGTAACAAAAAATAGCAGGTTTTTTCTACACAAAACACAATATATTGACAAGATACACAGCCATTTCGTGATGAGATACAGATATAAAATGAAAGTAAAAAGTCACTTTTTAATCCATTGTTTATCTTGATTGGATATCTGCATGGGAAATATTTCATACAAAAATAGGAAAATGCCACTTTGAAGGTTGTGTTAGTGAAACCACTTCAACATTGATGAAAAAATTTTGCAAATATGAGGACAGCAACGTTTCACAAAAATAATGGAATGGAAGACAAAAACTTTCATACACACCTAAAAGTTTTAAACCTCACCTGAGAGAGTGATATCATTAATCTTACCTGGAAGCTTAGTATTAAGGTTGACACATACGGCTTGCAAATAAACTCACTGAGAACTAGCTTGTCTTTGAAACTTGCATGTGAACAGGAAGAACACTGAAATGAAAATATGATATCAACACAATAATAATAGCTGAATCTACACTAGAAAATAATTTATAGGTGTAGCTATTCCTTGATAGGTATTTGGCAAGCTGGTATTTGGGTAAATGTTAGTGATATTTACCATTTTCAACAAAAATTAGAAGGAATGAACTGTTATAAAACATTTTTGACACTAAGTTCTTCCTTCATGATCTGATTAGAAAGCAGAAAGGAGTTGTTCATGCTATGAGAATTAGCAATATTTCTCTGAACAGTAGCATTAATGTATACTAATAAAGTAGACAATTAAAACACACTATAAAGACTAAAGGAACTCCGTAGACTTGATTAATAATAGTGAACTGTTTGGAAAAAGAAACTTCAGTTTAATCTTTAAATATTTAAAAATGAATTTTATTTTAAAATGACTCTTCAGCAATTGTAAACAGTTTTAATACATTTGTATGTTCAACATTCATTAAAAGAATAAATAAAACAAAGGCAACTTTTCTCTTATATTTAGTGAACTGTGTTTTGTCATTGAATTGAATATCTTGAAAGGAATGGTTTTCCAGATCTTTGGAACAATGCAAACATATGGTAATATGTTTAAATAATAAAAATAAAGCATTTATAAAGTAATAAAACAAAACTAAAGAACTGACCTTTGACACACACAATAATGACAACTCATGTTGTTGGTCTAACTGAGTAAAGTGACTAATATATGTCATTAGTGGCTTATTTTAACAATTATAATCATTATTATTGTTTTTTTTTAAACAAATAAACAGCCTTGCTTTTGCTTGATTTATTGATTGAGTGATGTGACTGCCTTCTAATGTTAATGAGAAAATAATTTCATCTGAAAGATTACATTCCCTTAGAATTTTCCATAGATCATTTATCCAAAGTTAGCATTTACCAATATACAATAGCGAACAATAAAAAATCACAATATTATAAAACATTTGTACAGTTTTTAGACATCTTTGTTTAAAAAATTTAGCAGCTTCTTTCAGTTTATATTGGCGGTGCTAGTTTAAACATTAAATTCATTTATACACTAATAGTTATAAAACTTCTGACCAAGTCTAAATCGGACTGGGCCCGTCCGTTTTGGCTGAAATATCAGACGAGGTTTACTTTTTGACCTGCTCAATATTTTATATCGTTCATTTTCGGAACGTTTTCAGTAATTTTTTAAACGAATTTTAGTAAAAAAAACCTTTTTATCAGTTGATGCATTTTTAAACTTCTAGTTTTTTTGTGTTAAATTGCATATTTATTAATTTTGAAATATTCATATTGGCGATATGAAAATATTGGACTCGGTCCGAAGTTTTCTAAATACCAGTGAGAGTTTTTTTGTTTTTTTCCAATAATTTTTTTTTGTTGACTAGTGAATCAAATATTAATTAAGTCAATTACTATGAAATTAAGTCAACGACTTTAAATTGATTTTACAAAAATTTTTAGTTTTCATTCAGTCTTCGATCTATACACGAGATTCATTTTATGATTCGTTAATTTTCCAAATTATTTTTATAATCGTTAAAAAATGGCTAATTTCAGCGTTGCCGAAGAGATGAACTTTCTTTAAGTTGCAAGTAGGCTAAATATAATCCGCACTGTACTTTTAAATTTAATTCAAGTCAGCGTTGGCCATATAGTCCTTACTACAGCAAAATGAGCCACAGTTAGTATAAAATATGTGTGCCTGTGACTTATTTTAAATTTAAAACAGGACCTTATTAACTACAGAAGGAGTCACAGTCACGTGTATTTTATAATAAAAGTGGCTCATTTTGTCGTAGTAACAACGATATTTCGTACTGTGATTGACGTAAAAAAAACTGCAGTTGATAAAATGTGTCATAAAGGTGTTTTTTTCTGAAAAAAATAATAACTTTTGGCCTATGTTTTTAAGATCATAATTGCGGAATATGCCCTAAACAAAGATTAGTTGAAAATTTACTTATTTACTGGCAATGAAAATGGGTTTGAAAAAGAAAACATTTTTTAAAATGTTACAACAATTTTAAATCATGTGCTAAATAGATTGAAACAACCCCATGATTTGTGTGAGCTTTCTAAGGATAACACATCAATTATTTCGAACAGAAATAACAAACAATGATAAAAAAAACTAAAACAAGAATAAGTATTTTATTTTTTAAGGTGTTTGGATTTTTACAAAATTGCTTATAAAGTATTTGCTTATTTTCAACACTAATCAAACTAGTGAAAAATTTTGCAGTTATAATAAAATCATAACATCAAAATGTTAAAAAACTCTGAACAAAAAGTTTAATAACCAATACGGATAACGTAATAAATAAACGTCGCTGCACAATATTTGTCACGCGCTCCTTTCAGATGCTTTTTTTCGTTTTAGCAACGGGTGCTTTTTTTCGATTTGCCACGAGTGCTTTTTTCCCTAAACCA
>JASAMX010029231.1:0-44678 GCA_030248175.1 Microlaimidae sp. YZB2_3
AATTCGTGATAGCAGCGATATTATTTGTATTCTTCGTAGAAAGTTTGCTAAACAATTACCATTTTCCAATAAAAGAAGTCCATGAGACATTCGTACTGCAAAAGTATTTGTGTTTTATCATAGCTTCTCAAAAATGATGAAAAAACAATCTTAAATTATATAAATTCGGAATAGGAAGAATATGCAAAAGACAGCATCATTTTTTCAAATAAAAAACAAATTAATGTATAACTTGTTTTATTAACAAATGAAGCGAAAATGGTAAAGTTTTAAAGGTTGAGGTATGTTGAAATTTTAGAAAAAGATATGAAATCAAGACCGTTGATTAAATAGCTTAGCATCAAGACCGGAATTCATAAAAGTGGGGCTATTCAGGGCTAACTCGGCTCGGCCTTGGGCTAGCCCCCTGATTAACTGCGGGCGGCGTATTTTGGGTCACTCTTGGCTCGCCCCAATCTATGATGAATCCGGGCTAGCCCCGTTTTAGCGAACACCGAGCTATCCCACTTCTGCGACTTTGTTAAGTTTTTAAAAAGTATAAGCAAGACGCTTTTTCAAAACGCTATTTTGGAAAAAAAGCAGGCGTCAATTGTATGACTTATGCTATTTAAAATAGGAAACGAAATATTATTTATTGTAAAAAAAAACGCCTTAATTTAGCGATTTTAAGCATATTCAAGTCTTAAACAAACGTTAAACCAAAACAAACGTTAATCTGAAAATAAATGTTTTTTTCAAGTTTTTTTCTTATCAATTAGTTTAGAGGTTTTTCGATGAAGAAGTATCCAATAGCGTAGTTTTATTTTATTTATCTTAAATAATAATTTTTTTCTCGTTTTTATGCTTTACCTTTTGGTTTTTGAATCTTTAGGATTAATAATGGTAATTGGATTTGTTAAACTCTCAAAATGAAATAAAACTTGTAGGTTTTGTTTTGAATTTTTGCAATTTGACTACGGTTTTCTGAAACACCAAAAGCTTATTTTTACAGACATGAATATTACTTCATTAGATTTTAAAGATGAATTCTACTGTTTTAGAAGTTTTAAAATAATTAAATTACAAAAGTCCTAAAAAAATTCGATGACACCCCTCTTTAATTATTTTTGAAAATTAGGACAAAAGCGGTTTTTCGAGACTGCGGACGCTCCAGAGTGCCTGGAAGTTAAAGGTCTGCTTCGAAAGCTGGAACACCACTAAACGACATTACAGAATAGTTGCGTATTTTGTAGCATAGTTTTAAATCACGTGTATTGTTTTTAGATGCTCATAAAAATCGATTTGCTAAAAAAACACAAATAAAAACAAACTTAAAACAAAAATAACATTAAAAACATGTGTAAAAAAAGAAAAAATAACACAAAAAGCAGGTAACAGTTAACAAAAAACGTGACCGATTTCTAAAAAGTTACGACGACATAGAGATTTATCGTTTTGATTGCCTCCACCGCCAACCCCGACACAGCGGAAGTCGTGCGACCTTGTAGGCCACTGGATTCTTTGTCTCCGTTATTCAGATTGTACTTGTCTGTAGTGAATCCTTGTGTAGCAAGACATTGTTCTAAAGTCCAAACTCTAGCGTCTCTATTAGCCTCCAATTTGTATTAAACCATTCAGTCCCAGCTTATCTCTGATAAGTAGCTCATTTTCTTAAAGTGTAATTCTAAAAAATCCTCTCCGTTAACTCCCTTAATTCAGTTTGTAACGCGTTTCCGTTTTACGTCGAGATTCATTGCTCGGAAGATTTTGTCTTTCATGTTTTCCCAATAGGCTTGCAGACGCCGGAATTTCTGCAGAAGCGAATAAATTTCCGCAGAATGATTTGGATTTTCGTTTAGCCTTGTTAAATTTTTCTATCTTTTCATAGTGGCGACATGTACCTTGGTCTACTGAATACAATTCCAGTTTGACCGCTCTCATCATAAACAGACAACCTAAAACATGGTTTTGTGACTACATTTTATGAAGGACTTTGTTATGTATATTAAAATGGCTGACCCAGGTAACTATACTTTAAAATTTTTACCAAAAGAGGGTTGTTGTTTGGAACTGATACTCTTACCCAACTTACATTCTTGCCCTTACTTAATCACTTTTAGACTCAACGAGCTTACACCAGTTAACTCCCACTACAGCCCCCTTGCTTACCGATCTTCTTAGCTTTTGCCTAATCAAATTCTTCTGTTTGAACATGTTTTCATGTCAATAAAAGTTCAGAAAATATACTTTTAAATATAAGTTTCAAAGCATTTTCCCAAATATACACCTGCATACGAATAAAAAATTTTAGCGGCATAAAGAAATGATAAATAAAGCAATGCCTTCAACTGTGATGATGTGTATACTTTTTCGCCACCAGTCGCTTGACTAAGTGTACCACCCAGCTGTTCTGCTTCTGGTTCTTTTTCTGGCCGATATTTGCCTGCTGGGAAACAATTTCCCTCTGGATAACCGCAATAGCTTTAGGACGTCTTGCGGTAAACTGAAATAATTGTCCCGTTCTAAGAGGAAGATGTTTTTTCTGCAAGCGTCATTGATGGAAACAAGCGACATAACTTCGAAAAACCTGGAATTTCTTTTTTACCTAAAATCGCTTTCTTCTTGAATAATAGCATTCGCTTTGGCAATTCTAACCGGAGGAGCACTGTCCCCTTCATAAAAGAATGCCACCATATTCTGAAGGGTTGATTTTTCAGAAAAGAAACGGTTGCTTTAATGTATCATTTTCCACACCATCTGTGGAGCTACTCGGATGTAAGGGAACCTGTATATTCCGCCGATATTTGCACCGAACTTGTTTCCATGATTTTCTGCTGACTCATGACTACCATTGTTCGTGATTGAATAGTTATCGTCTTTGTTATCTATTTTTGTTTCATTATAATTACCTAAATGTATCCTTGGTTTTTGTATGAAATATATGGAGTGGGGCTTCTTTTCTTTATATTTTATTTGCTACAGTCTGTAAATTTGTTGAATGATTTTTATCTTTTTGAGCATATTATTAGCTCTATTTTCTTTAAAAAAAATTTAGGCTTAAAATCAGTTAAAAATCACCAATATTTGACTCATAATTTAATACAAAATTTCTTGTAACAAAAAATAGAGCCAATATTTAATCATCAGTGGTTTGAAAAACGAAAACATTTTAGATCACCTTACTAATGTATCATAACAAAAAAAAATCTTCGAGTTATATTTATAACATAATTTGGGAAACAGTAAAATAGTATTATAAATCGGAAACCAAAGCCTGGCTTAGGTTCGGTTCACGCAAAAAGAAAAAAAGCAACAATTTCAGGGATGATGTTGTTACTAAATGCAAAATGAGTGATATTACTAAATAACAATATATACCTGACTCATTTTGTAGTTAATACCGTCCTGTTTTATATTTAAAATGAGTCACAGTCACATACTTTTTCTTCAAACTCGGCTTATTCCGCCGTAGAATGACTAATATCATGGGGTTACTACGGCAGAAGGAGCCATTGTCATTATAAATATATAGCTACTTATTCGTAGTTAGTGTAGGTACTGTTAAATTTAAAATGAGTTGATAGTCGCAGATATCGATATAATTTGTGTCATTTTGCCATAAAAGGTAACGACGACTATAAACTTAAAAACTTACTCGCGTGACTTTCGCATTATAATATTGCCATGTTTCTCAACTTAAAAATATTTTATCATATTATTGTACTTATTCAATAATTTGTTATGACACTAAAATTAATAACAAAATACCTAGTTAGTAACAGTATGCAACAAAAAAAATTACCATGAAAAGATTAAAATAGGTTCGTTTGAATAATCCGTGTATAGACAGTACAGTATGAATTTAATGAATTAATACGTTAAAAATCCATTATTACGTTAACGTAATGCCCAACCAAGCAATACGGTACTCGTTAGGCTACATAACATACACTCGCCTAGGGCGAGAGTGAGACTCGTGATTTGCTTCCTCCTCCGGCTCCATGGCATCCTCGTCCCCGCATTGCTGGCTCCCGCCTCGGCCTCCGTTTTGTTAGACCGCATTTTATCATAGGGACGGGTAAAATCGTCTAAACTATTTATAATTATGCACAGTAGAGTAATTGCCAAAACTAGAATCGCCTAAAATATAATATAGTGAAAAATGTTTCACATGCACAGAGAAATGGGCACCCGGGTTAGTTAGGCACAGACACAGAGTTTTATTTTATTTTACTAAGGAAAATAAAAAATAAATGAACAAAAAATAGGGGGGCTGCGTGGGTTGCGTCGGATTATTCACGGATTACGGTGGCCTTCACGTCTCAAGAATAGAGGTTTTTTTGCCTGGAGCCCCGTCAACCCTGCATCAATAGTTTTTTTCGGAGGGGTGCGAGGGGGCCCGTAAAAAGGGCCGCTATGCGCGGCATCTATTTATAGATTCCCAGTTTTATCTCAGAGTTACTGACATGAAGAAGACAACATTTAGTTATGTGGTACAATAATATAACACAAGAGAATGTCCGACTGTACACTAAGTTTTGACCAAAATTTTACGACTTTTAAATTTGTGTGCGATTTTCTCGCAAAAATCTGCCATTTTCTGTCAGTTCGCGCTGCGATTTTTAACACAGTGTTAGTTGAGTGGGACTGCGACGACTCATGTTATCCGCATCGGCGATCTGATTTTCTGACTGCGAGTCAAAAATTGCACAATAAAAACAATACAGACGCTGCTAATCATTTTCAATGGAGTAAAATATTTTGAAACTTGTTTTATTTAATTTTAACGTTAAAGAGTTACTTTATTTTATTAAAACTAAAAAATTTTGTAACATTTTAAGGTTAAAAAAACGACTTTTATCATTAAACATATTTCGCTCCGTTTCGTTTTTTTGTCTGTGCAGCCAGACTCTGCAGTGCGATAATAATGGCAGTGCATATAAAGCAGTATAAGTGCGGAAAGAAGTCGTATTCTCATGGCAAGAAAACTAACACTGTGTTGAAAATCGCAGCGCGGGAAAACTAGCAAAAATGGCGGATTTTTGCTGAGAAAAGTCACACATGAATTCGAAAGTTCGAGTTTATTCGCAAAATCTAAAAATTTAGTGTACAGTCTGAGACATCTCGTGTTATATATTTTTGATATTTTTTAAAATTTTAGAAAAGCATATCATTTGATTAAAAAGTCAATCCACAAATCAACAAAAGCACCGTAATATTTTATGTCGAGTTTATTCAATAAGAATTCCTTAAAATTGCAAATAATTTTAACCCTAATATTTGTATTTTCTGAGCTTGAAAACAAAAATTCGATCTGAAGCTTAGAACCCGCGAAAACATCTTGTAAGGCTCAATGCCATCGGATTGAAAAAATGCCCCTCATTATAACCACTCAAACCTACGAGAATCTGCAATGTTACTCATATCAGCGCAATCAGAATTCAGAAATGAAAAATTCGGAAAGAAAAAGCCCGACTCTAGATGAATAAATTTTAATTTGTGACACAAAAAAATAATTGTTGTTGTTTAAATATTTTGCAGTGACGTTTCGGTTTGCTGGATATGTATTATTAAAGATACACTGGTAAAAACCGTAACTCAATAAATGTTTAGGCTCGATATTATTTGAAAATTGTTTTTTTAATACCAAGATACAAAATTTAAAAGATATATCAACAAATAACAACACAGAAAATATCGAAATATCAACAAATATTTTTCGTGCTCGTGCACTCGCGCGCAACGTTAAATTAACTCATGTTAATGATAAACGAAAAAAATGTAGGCAATCATAAAAATTCTGTCACTGGTTTTTATCGCTAGGCAAAATTTTCATTGGATTACCCAAGCTGGAACATAACATGAGAAAACCTCACCAACGGTTTATTTAAAGGTGTGGACTTTTTGCCGCAGCGCACCAAAAACTCCGATCACTAAAAACTTTATTTTTCACAATTCCTCAAACCTGCAAAATGGTTTTCATCTCTTTTTCTGAAAAAGTCTCTAAACAAGAGCGTTTCGGGCGGCGGCTGAAGAAAACTACCACGCAATGGATTAATATTTAATAAATATTAAAAATTAAAATTAATTAAATAAAATTAAAATATTGAATAATAACCAACTTTTTATTGCTTTAAAATTTCGTTCCACCTTTTGCTCTTTCAATTCCTCTGGCTTATTTTTTCTTGTTCTGTAAAGTTTTAATAGGTTAATAAGTGGTTGTTTTATTTCAAAAATCACAAAAGGGTTAATCTCACGGCGATTAAACAATACTTTCAACTCCGTGTAAATTTACAAGCTTCGCTTATTATTAGCGAAACAAAACATAATAAAAAAATACCGAAAATTGGGTGTCTCATTGAAAACCGGAAGCTCCGTAATCAGATTATCGGATTTTTGTTTTGCGTTCATTGTGAAACTGTTTTTTTAGCTTCCTGCAAATCAGGTTTATTAGTTTTTTAGATTTTAAACACTACAATATTAAAATATAGAAAACATTAAATAACAAACAAATATTAACATACAGACAAACGTAATAAAATTTCTTGGGAATATTGCATGACACCAAATTAAATTATAAGGGACAAAAAATGGAAGTAGATGGGTCACTAAAAGAAAATTTATTTTTACGGATATTAACAAAAAAATTCTATTTTGTTTTTAATGCATTATAGAAAAATAGCTATTTTCTGGCTATTCTTGTCAGATTTAAATAACGAGAACTTGTTCGTTTTTTGTTTGTTTTTTTTTTATGTTTCTCAAAATTTCACCTTGTTTTACAAACTGCAGTAAATGTTCTGCGCGAAAACTAAAATCGTTTGAAAAAAACCATCTTTTCAAAAAAAAAGTTTATATCTCGCAAAAATTTCACAAAAAATTTATATGTGTATAAAACTAATGTAGATTTTTCCAGAATATAATAGTTTCAGCCCAGAAAATGTCCTGTTAGTGAAATATGCTCACCTGAATTTTTCCCGTCTTAATGCGTTCTGTTTTTGCATACTATAATAAAGGAATAAACGGAAATCATAAGTTTCGAATAATAAAATAACAGTAGTTCTCTACTTTTATTCGATAATTTCTGCGTTAAACGTATTATTAATTGCATGTAAAAAGAAAAACAATCACTTTGCTACACAAGTTAATATAAGCGGGTTACTACATTTGTAAGCTTATTATCATTTTTCTTAAATAAGCACTGTTTAAAATGATTAAAAAAACCTAAAAAATATTATTAATTAAGCATATCTCGCTAACGATAAAGTTTGACTCATATAATAGTCGGTTTAAAAAATCAATTGTGTCGTTGTTAGCAAAATACGCTTGATTAAAATTTTCAGTCAATTCATTTTTGAGCAGACTTTAGCTTCCCCTTGAAAAATTTACGTTTTTCGTTGATTTTTATTCCCGTTTTTCTTTTGACGATTATCATATCAGAAAAGAATTGCAAGAACTCAAGGGTTCGATAAGTGTACGTACGATTCGAGATTGCCATATGTACCGTATTTACAAGTAGAATTTCAAGTACCCTAATGGCGGGTATATACTATTTGATGATTTACAGCTATATGTTTTGCATGTCGGAATAAAAATGGGAGGGAGCTAAAATTTGTGTTTCATTTTTTCCCCAGCGCTCATCGTGAAAATGATTTGAAGCGTCATAATTTGAGATATCTTTAACATGAATAATTCTTGTTCAACTAAGGTTTGTGACGATTGTAATTTCGGTGCGTGATATACGTTTATGCCATTAACTTTTATGCCACAACAAGGTAAAACTGATTCACAAAAAAATCTGACAGTTTTTTTGTTTTAGCGCCCGGTTTGGAACAAATATGGACGAAT
This sequence comes from Microlaimidae sp. YZB2_3, assembly GCA_030248175.1. Taxonomy (NCBI): domain Eukaryota; kingdom Metazoa; phylum Nematoda; class Chromadorea; order Desmodorida; family Microlaimidae; species Microlaimidae sp. YZB2_3. The sequence goes on from JASAMX010029231.1 coordinate 7,825, forward strand.
AAAAAATACTCGATGAATCTCATATTATGTAAACTTATATTTGCGTAAAAATTGTTCAGCGTAAGCAAGAATATAATCATATAACCAAAAATTATGCAATTCTGTGTTAAAAGTTATGACCGCCATTAAAATGGCATACGCCGTCATCACTTTTAACACAGGAATTGCATAATTTTTGGTTATATGATTATATTCTTGCTATTACGCTGAACAATTTTTACGCAATATTATGTAAGTTTACCGTGATGCGTGAGATTCATCGAGTATTTTCTTAAAACATCCATATTTGTTCCAACCGGGCGCTAAAACAAAAAAACTTCAGGGAATCGCTCAGATTTTTTTGTTGTGAATCAGTTTTACCTTGTTCAACTTGTGGCATAAAAGCCCCATGGCATAACGTATATCACGCACCGAAATTTATAATACACGATGGTCACAAACCTTCCACTTGAACAGAATTAGTTCAGTGTTAAAGATATCTCAAGAATTATGACGCTTCAAAATCATTTTCAGCTAATGAGCGCTGGGAAAAAAGATCTACAATGAACGTGGGGATCACAAATTTTAGCTCCTCCTATTTTTATTCCGACGGTGCAAAACATATAGCTGTAAATCGTGAATAGTATATACCCGCCGTTAGGGGGTCCTTGAAATTCTACTTTGTAAACATACAGTATACCGCATACTAAATCGTACGTACACTATGCGAAAATTTCCTTAGTTCTTGCAATTCTTTTCTGATATCAAAATAGTGGTCAAAAGAAAACGGGATAAAAAGAGTCAACAAAAAACGTAAATTTTTTAGAGGGAACTAAAGTCTGCTCAAAAATGATTGACTGAAAATTTTAAGTGAGCGTATTTTGCTAACAACACAATTAATTTTTTAAACCGACTATTATATGAGTCAAACTTTATCGTTAGCGAGATATGCTTAATTAATAATGTTTTCCAGTTTTAATCATTTTAAACAGTGCTTATTTAAAAAATGATAATCACTCAAATGTAGTAACCCGCTTATATTAACTTGTGTAGCAATGATTGTTTTTCTTTTTACATGCAATTATAAATATAATACGTTTTAACGCAGAAATTATCGAATAAAAACTAGAGAACTACTGTTATTTTATTATTCAAAAACTTATGAATTTCGTTTATTCCTTTATTATAGTATGCAAACAGAAATTACGGTACTAAAATCTGTTTAAGACAGGAAAAAATTCAGGTGAGCATATTTCACTAACAGGACGGTTTATTCAGCTGAAACTTATTATATTATATAGCTTACATTAAGTTTTATACACATATAAATTTTTTGTAAAAATTCACCGCACTGTTTGCGAGATATGATCACATGAAAAACTTTCCAGGACTCAATCGTTTTCAAACAGATTTTAGTTTTCGCGCAGTCGTTGGTGTAGTTTGTGCAGTTGTAAAACAAGGTGAATGACTATAAAACATAAAAAAAACAAACAAAACAAACAAGTTCTCGTTATTTAAATCTGGCAATAGGCCAACAGGGAATAGCTATTTTTTTCTATAATGCATTAAAAACAAAATAGAATTTTTTTGTTAATGTCGTAAAATAAATTTCCCTTTTTATAGCCCATCTACTTCCATTTTTTGTCCTTATAATTTAATTTGGTGTAAAATTTTATGCAATATTCCCAAGTTTTATTACGTTTGTCTGTATGTTAATATTTGTTTGTTATTTAATGTTTTCTATATTTTAATATTGTTTAGTGTTTAAAATCTCAAAAACTAATAAAAATTCTGAATTTGGGAAGCTAAAAAAATCAGTTTCAGCCAATGAACGCAAAACAAAAATCGATAATATCTAATTTTTTTACAGACCTTCGCCTTTTACGACACCGGGAAGTTTCCAAATCGACGCCCCAATTTTTGGGTCTTTTTTTATTATGTTTTGTTTAGCTAATAATAAGCGAAGCTTGCTAAATTTACACGGAGTTGAAAGTATTGTTTAATCGCCATGAGATTAACCCTTTGTGATTTTTGAAATAAAAAACGACCAGCTTATTAACCTATTAAAACTTTACAGAACAAGAAATAAGCAAAGAGCCAGAGGAAAAGAGTGAAAGAGCAAAAGGTGGAACTGAAAAATTTAAAGCAATAAAAAGTTGGTTATTATTCAATATTTTAATTTTATTTAATAATTAATTTTAATTTTTAATATTATTAAATATTAATCCATTGCATGATTAGCTTTCTTCAGACCACCACCGAAACGCTCTTGTTTGAGAGACTTTTTTTTGCAAAAAATAAAATACATTTTGCAGGTTTCGGATTGCAACTAAAGGAAAATAAAGTTTTTTAGTAAATAGAACTTTTGGTGCACTGCCGCAAAAAGTCACCACCTTTAAATAAACCATTGGTGAGTTTCCAAGAAGTCACGTGCGCTAAAAAAGTCGTATATGCTACTTTTTTAGCTAATTTTAGGGTGTGTCATGTTATGTTAGCTTGGGTAATCAATGAAAATTTTATTAGCGATAAAATATCGTTTTATTTAACCAGTGACAGAATTTTTATGATTGCCTACGTTTTTCGTTTATATCATTAACATTAACGTTAACATTTCACGCATAGCGAGCACGAAAAAATATTTGTTGATATATCTGTTGATATTTTCTGTGTTGTTATTTGTTGATATCTGTTTTTTAATATCTGTTGATATTAAAAAAACAATTTTCAATAATATCGAGCCTGGTAATTTTTATTGAGTTACGGTTTTTACCATGTCACATTTGTTAATAATACATACTATAGGCAAACCAAACGTAGCTGCAAAAGTGTGTTCAAACAACAACAACTATTTTTTTTTTTTGTGTCACAAATTAAAAATTATTCATAAACTACCATCTAAAATTGACTTTTTACTTCAAATTTTTCATTTTCTGAATTCTGATTGGCTGATATGAGTGACGTCAGATTCTCGTGATTTGAGTGGTTACTTAATGAGGGGCATTTTTCAATCCAATGAACAACTGTTGCAGCCACGTTGGGTTTACCTTTAGATTAGTGATGTTTTCGCGGGTTCTAAGCTTCAGATCGAATTTTTGTTTTTAGAAGCTTCGGAGCAACCCCGGAGCTCTAAAAGGTGCGAATATTTTAGGGTTAAAATTATTTGCAATTTTAAGGAATTCTTATTGAATAAACTCGACATAAAATATTACAGTGCTTTGTTGGTATGGATTGACTTTTTAATCAAATGATATGCTTTTCTAAAATTTTAAAAATATCAAAAATATATAACACAAGAGAATGTCTGACTGTACACTAAATTTTTGACCAAAATTTTGCGAATAAACTCGAACTTTCGAATTCATGTGTGACTTTTCTCACAAAAATCCGCCATTTTTTGCTAGTTTTCCCGCGCTGCGATTTTCAACACAGTGTTAGTTTTCTTGCAGTGGGGACTGCGACTTCTTTCGCACTTTATACTGCTTTATATGCACTGCCATTATTATCGCACTGCGAGTCTGGCTGCACAACAAAAAAAATTAAAACAAAACGGAGCGAAAATTTTGTGTTTAAATGAGTAAAAGTCGTTTTTTTTAACCTTAAAATGTTAAAACTTTTTAGTTTTAATAAAATAAAGTAACTCTTTAACGTTTTAAAATTAAATAAAACAAGTTTCGAAGTGTTTTACTCCATTGAAAATGATTAGCAGCGTCTGTATTGTTTTTATTGTGCAATTAGACTCGCAGTGCTAAAATAATCGCGATGCGAATAAAACAGCATAGAGTGCAAAAGAAGTCGCAGTCCCCACTGCAAGAAAACTAACACTGTGTTAAAAATCGCAGCGCGAGAAAACTGACAGAAAATGGCAGATTTTTGCGAGAAAAATCGCACACGAATTTAAAAGTGCGACTTTTTTCGTAAAATTTTGGTCAAAAGTTTAGTGTACAGTCGGACATTCTCTTGTGTTATATTATTGTACCACATGACTAAATGTTGTCTTCTTCATGTCAGTAACTCTGAGATAAAACTGGATCCTATAAAATAGATGCGGCCCGTGGGGTTCTGGGCCTTCTGATCAGTGCACCCTACGGCATACCCGAGAAACTATTGATGCAGGGTTGACGGGGCTCAGGGCGAGAACCTCCTCTATTCTTGAGACATAGAGGCCAGCTTAATCCCCGGCACATTGGAATGGAATCCGATACGCCGAGGACTGGGACCCCACGGTTAGAGAGCCCCCTATTTTTTGTTCATTTATTTTTTATTTCCTTAGTAAAATAAAATAAAACCGCGGTTATGTATCTGTCCTGACCTGACCCAGGTGCCAATTTCTCTGTGCATGTGAAATATTTTTAGGCTATATTATATTTAGGCGATATTATTTTAGGCAATATTCTCTGTGCATAATTATCCAATAATTTTTAGACGATTTTACCCAGTTCCCCTATGATAAAATGCGGTCCAGAGCGGCGGGTGGGAAAGACGGAGACGACAAGGGCGGGGAGAGAGCCAGCCAATCAGCGAGCGAGGATGCCATGGAGCCGGAGGAGGAAGAAAGCGAATCACAAGTCAATCTCACTCGCCTATTTACCGAAGCGGAAATGAAGTAATTTGTTAATGCTCATCTCCCGTTCTGATGATCTTTCACAAACACGTCGCCTTATAGGGTAGTGCATTTAATTTCGGCACTTTTTCGTTTTTCCAATGTAACTTTTCTCTGTATGGCCCGATTTTTATGTTTGATAGCTCAATTTGAAGCTTTCACGATACTGCGTTGCGTCACAAAAGTTTCACTGTACGAAAGTAGTTTTTTTAATTAATTAAATCAGTTTTTAAAAAAACAGAAAATTTCCGAAATTAAATGTGTGCATTTAATTTGTGTTTACAAACAATCGATCTTTTCTTAGTCAAAAAATCATCATTTCAATAATTTAAAAGCCTATCATTATCTCCAGACAGTTTTCTTTAATTTTACTTGTTGTTCAACGTGTAACTTGAAAAAAAGTTACAGCTAAAATGCCAAATGGTATCAAAATGAGCAAAATTTGGGAAAAAAGTGCATTTAATTTCGGCACTTTTTAAAAGAACCCTTTTAATCGAGTTTAAGTGCAGTGCTATGACCCCTACACATTTCAACGTTGTCTTTTAACTATTTACAACTACAATTTAACACCCGACCACTTAATTCAATCCGTTTTTACCTACAGCAATATGTGTGCCGAAATTACACTATTTTATTTTATAACGAGTGCTCACCACAGACGCAACGTAGAACCACGGGGACTAAAAATTCGGAAAATAGACTAAATTTTACCAGGACAGTTTAATTTTTAAACCATTTTATTGCGTAATCATGAAATGCCCATGTTCTAAAAACGAGTAACAATTTTATTTTTTATAAATCACACAATTTCACATGAAAATAACATAACATAACAAATAAAAAGCTCACGACAGTCATCTACATATAATTAGCTCTCATTTGAGCTATGAAACGTCGTATTCCGTCCAGGATTACCAAAGATATAGTCCAAAATCAAAAATGCCCAATTGGGAAAAGTCCCGAAATTAAATGCACCACCCTAAACGAGTTAGTAAAACCAGCGGGTCATGGTGTAACGTGTCATGTCGGTTAATGAGGTACTGAGGCTGGAAATTACAGATTTAAGTCTTGGATCGCCCATTATCAGTCAAAAAGCTAAAAAATTGCTAATTGTTTTGCATTCTTTTTTTAAAAAAACCCGATTTATTTAGACTCATATTTCTGTATGTCACACATATCTGTTTGAATACTTTTGATGTAAAAAAATATAACTCGACCACTTTTGATTAATTAATATTAATATTAATTAAGGATTAATACCGTTACAATTTAATCATGTATCCTCATCAAACCTTCAAACAAGTTTTAGTAGACTTCAATCTTCCGGGCGTTGAATGGTCCAGAAACTCTATTTTGTCAAATAGCCAGAACGAGAGAGAATGGTTCGCCTTTTTTCTTGAGCTTGGTTTATATCAGCTAATAAGTCAGCCAACTAGATATAATAATACTTTTGATCTTGTTTTTATTAACGATCCGGAAATTATCACAGAAACTAAAAGTTATGCATGGATTTTTAACTTCCAACCATAATTCAGTTCATTTCAAAATTAAGTTTGTTTGTGAAAAAAAATCAGCAAGTGAAATGGGTACCTGACTTCTCGAACGGAGATTACGAATTGTTGACATTATTTTTAATGTCAGTTGATTGGGATAATCTTTTTTCTTTCTGCAGCACGGCCGAAGAATGTTGGCAGTATTTTAAAGATATCCTATATTTGAAGGAATTTGGAGACACGTTCCGCTTAAAAAATTTACAAAAAGTTTTTCGGATAAGAAAATTCCACAAACAATAACAATAAAAACAAAGAATGTGGCGTAAATATAAACACCGCACAGATAAAACAGAGTATAAAAAGATTTGCTAAGAATACAAACAATTAGTGAAAATCTATAACTTAAATTTAGAAGAAAGAATTCTAAACTCAAAAAAACTTAAATAATTTTTACAAATTTGTTAACAATAGAATTAAAAATAGAGAGAACATCCCACCATAAGCTAAAAAATACGGGTCTTATATCAATAGTGATAAAGAAAAAGCCGAAGTTTATGCAAAATACTTCAGTTCTGTGTTTACTGAAGATGATAGCAAATTGCCAAATTTTAAGGTAGAAAAAACTGACGTTTAGCATATGTCATTTATGGTCAAAAACGTACTAACAGCTATTAAAAAGCTTCCCAACAAGCTTTCTAAAACCCCCGATAGTTTTTCTGAATACTTTTTTTAACGGCTTTCAAAAGTTATCACTTATCCATTAGCAACTTTGTTTCAAAAATCGTTTAATAATGGAGAATTACCGTTTGATTGGAAAACTGCTATAATCATTCTTATTTTAAAAAAAGGATTAAAAAGTAACAAAGAAAACTATCGTCCCATATCTTTAACTTTTTTTGCTTGTAAATTAATGGAGCAACTGGTTAAGAATGAACTTTTAGTCTTTTTCAATAAAATCTTGTCTTGGTGCCAGCCAACATGGCTTTAAGGCTAACAGTACAAATATTACCCAATTTCTTGAAACCATGAATGATTGAACATTATATCTAAAAAATAAAAAAAAATAATCGACGTTATTTATCTTGATTTTGCAAAGGGTTTTGATACAGTGTCTCATCAAAAGCTTTTGTATAAATTAAAATCCTATGGAGTTACTGGAAGATTTTTAAAATGGATAAAATCGTTTTTGATTGGAAGAACTCTAAAACTAGCTATTAACGAGATGGAATCATCGCTCTTTAGAGTCAATAGTTCAGTTCCGCAAGGCCCCGTTCTAGCCCTTTTTTGTTTTTAATTTACATAAATTATATCGTCAACTGTGTTCTACATTCAAAAATTAAGCTTTTTGCTGATGACGCTAATCTCTATACTTGTTTCTCTCCTTACGAACAAACAGAGAAAAATATTCATTTGCAGGTGGACTTGAATAGAATTCAAGCTTGGTCAAAAGATTGACAGCTTTAACTAACGGAAAACAAATGTGAAGTGAAGTGCATATTGGTTTTGGAAAACACAAATCTAATTTTGACTACAGTATTTCTGATAAAATTCTTACTAAAACAAATTAACTTAAGAATCTTGGTATTTATATTTCTAATACATTAAAATTTTCAAAGCATTGTGAACTAACTGTTAAAAAAGCATTTAGAATTTCTTCACTCATATTCATATCTTTTACCACCATCTGGCTCCCTATCATAAGAGTACGGCACGAAACAGTACCACATAATAGTCCCGGGTTTCGCAAAAGAGTACGCACGAAACAGTACTGGAACAAAATAGTACGGCACAAAAGAGTACGGACGCAAAAGAGTACTGTGATATTGCGTGCAGAAACTAGTTGATTTTAGTGATTCAAATGGAAATTTGCATATTTAAGAAATCAATTTAAAGTCGCGCTTAGGTTATTAAAAGTAAGCATACAAACGGTGTATAAAAATTATTGTGTAGTAAAAAATGCGCATTTCAGATTTATCTTGAATAAAAAAATAACTTTTTTTATTTTAATCGTATGTTCTTAAATGCTAATAAATCACGTTTTGACTTTTGCTAAAAAAATTAATCGATTGAAATAATAATACATTTTTTTAAAATAACAATCGCGATGATTAAAACAAAAAAGTCAGAATCTGCGCTTATTATTTCATCCTCCAATTTATTTAATTTTAAAAAGTTCATGTTATTTTAACCATTTTTTAACAATCATTTTTTTGTATTTATCATTGCTTAGAAACTTTGAGTCCGCAAAAAATAAGAAAAATTAAAATATTACTCTTTAATTATATGCTAAATTATTTTGAAAATAAACTGGCGCCCCGTGTGTTTATGAAGATTCTGCAAGGCTCCAAAAACTGGCGTTCCGGAGCTCCACAAGGAACATGTTTATTTGTTACAGGCCCAAATAAATCATGTATTCTACCCTAATTAAAAAATATAATCAATTGTGAAGTTAAACATGCTTCTCTGTATAACATATGTTGATTTTATGATGCATACAAAACAAATGAGAAAGTCAGAGTTTTAAATTCTGCAATAGGTTTTAAAACTGATTTTTATTAAATATTTATTTTTTACTTAATAAAACTGTTTTTGCTTTTTGGAATTTCTGTCAAAACTGTTTTTAAATTAATTTTTCACTATATTTCTAAAAACTTTATAAAAATATTCCTAAAAGAGAAAATAACTTAAAACATTTTTCAAGTTAAATATGTTTCAAATCGTTCAGGAACATGAGCCAACTGCAGATAGGAAGGAAGGAACATTAGTAATGAAGCGTAATTTGTTGTCTACGATTTTTTTAATTTCTTTTTTTTAATACCTTAGTTTTTACAAAACAGAAAAAACCCACGGCTTAGCTACCAGTAAATTTTAAAAATGTAAAAAAATTTAAAAATAAAAAAAGTTTTAAAACGTACCTGCGGTAGGCACGGTCACAACTATATTTACTCAAATTAAACAGCTCAAGGGGCTTACAGTGGCGCTAACACTCACTATGTAGTTACATGAACAAAGAACTATATTAAATGATCTATTAAAAATAGAAGAGTTTGCTGTATAAAACGCTGCTCATTAATTTTTATCGTAATAAAGTTAAGCAGCTGTTAGTAGTAATAGTTTTAACATTAAGTTATTTTTTCAGTACTCTTTTGTGCCAGTACTGTTATGAGTCAAACGCAAAACGTGAATATCTTACTGTTTTTTGCCAGCACTCTTTCGTGCCAGTACTGTTTTGCGTCAGAGTCGCTTGGTGTAGCAAACGCAATTCACACAGGACTCTTATGTGCCGTACTGTTTTTTGACGGTACTGTTCTGTGGCGTACTATTTCGTGCGTACTCTTTTGCGAAACCCGGGACTAATTTGTGGTACTGTTTCGTGCCATACTCTTATGCGTCGGCCCCCCACCAGCTCAGTTAAAAATCTTCTTCGCGCTTATGTTACATACGTTCGTCCAGTGTTAGATTATGGTAGTTTTGTCTGGAATTCTTACTTAAAAAAGATATAAAGTAAGTGGAAAGAGTGCAGCGATATTTCACCAGAAGAATTTTTAAAAGGTGTAAATGAACGTACATTAATTATGAAGACAGATTAAAATTTTTAAAACTTTAAAAATTAACTGACCATCGTTCTGTTGTTGATCTTTCAGAGTGTTATTAAATAATAAATTCAAAAACCAACATAAATCCTAAGAAATTTTTCTATTTTAATTCTAATTTTACAAGAGGACATGCCTTGAAATTAAAAGTTTAAAAAAGCAGAATAGATACCAGAAATTTTTTTTTTGTAACAGGGTTGTTTTAAAATAGAACTCTTTATCAGAGCAAAATGTTACAACAGACTCAACAAAAAATTCTAAAAGTAGGCTAGGTAGTGGCCCTTTTTTAGTGCTTAAGCCTTTGGGTCACTTATTAAACCTTGTTTTAGTTTGTAAAGTATTGCGACCGTGATCGGTTCGCTGTTTGTGATTTTAATTTTCGGTTTTTTAGAAATAAAATCTTAAATCTTAAATCTATGCAATAAATTTTTAGCTGAAAAAACATGTTGGATTTACATTGTTGAAAAAAACTTCATTGTTCAAAATGAAGTTTTCCATGGGCACGGTCAAAACTACTTATTTAATTTGAAATCTCTATCAATAAAACCATTTTCTTATTGCAGTTGTAGTATTGTGTTTTAAACCAATTTTTTAAAGCATATTAAAAATGTTACTTACAGTTCAACAAGAATAACCTAAATAAAATTTGTTGTTTGAAATTTAAATCTCCCGGCAATATCACTAAAAAGTTAACTTAATCATTTTAACGAGTGGTTGTTATTGTTTAGAAAAGTGAAAAAAAGAGAAAGACGCAACGAATTGGAAATTCTAGCCATACGGGTTTTGGAAACGCGAGTCTTTTATTTTAGTCGTGCCATCGTTCGAATTTTAGCCTGCTTAAGCGAAATCCTCAAAATGTTGGATCTTGACGAAGATCTTAGAAACGCTTTTTGGACCAAAAAGTTGGACAATAAAACGATAGGTAGCACAGTTTTAATATTGTTTGAATCTGTACATTTTTTATAAAAATTGAAAGGGAAATTTTTTTCAAGAAGATATTTCTATAGTCAAGCATTTGTCTTTGGTGAATTTTTCAAAGTAAAGCGTTTATTTGATAATGGAATTACAAACGTAATGTCGTGATGTGATATATAAAGACTACTATAGTCACAGTTGATTCATAACGTTGTTGTTGTTGTTGTTGCATTACCTGAAACTTGTCTTCCCTATGCAGATTATGCAAAGAGCGTGCGGTAAGACAAGCCAGGCCCTGGCTTGTTTAACGTCTAGCACAATACCGTGACTTGCGAAATAATATGGGCTTACGTGTAGGATCGGATCATTTATTCCAAACTCCGCAAGGCCATGTACTACTCTTTTAAGAACTGTTCTAGAACAACCTAGACAAGGGTAGAATATATTCCGGCAGGGGGCGTTAACGCTGTTCAAAATTTATTGTTATAAACGAAAGGAATCTCACGCACATAAAAGGACAACGCGCTCATAAAGGGACGCGGCTGTCAAGGGATATCCTTTCCCCCTAAAAATTCCCCCCCCGGAAAAACGATCCCGGTATATTCTTTCCGCCCTCAGTAAATTCTCTCCCCCGGGGAAAGAATATACCAGGATAGATTTTCCCCCAAGATTTTAATTTTAAAATCATATAAACTTCGAATTTTTAAAAACAATTTGAATAGCTGTACCTTTATTAGTTCAAATACCAATTTTTGTATAATAAATTCCATTAAAACATGTTTACTCACCATTTTAATTTTGTTTGTAATTTTTTATTTTAGCGTTATAATCAGGGAGAAAGTTTTTACCGATTTAGTCTTTCCCTCCTTCAAAAATTTGCATAAAGTTTATAATAATAATTCTGCGCATTCTTCAAAAACACGTCATTAAATGAATATGGTTATTTTGTTATCATAATACTTTCATAAATTCATAAAATTTGAGATAAAACCCATGAACTACCTTAACCATTAAAACCTTAGTTTCTCTAAGCAGCCTAAGCAAAACCTTAAAATCAAACTAAAATTCATAACAAACGAAGAACAATATAAAAAAGAGGGGGGAAAGAATATCCAGGTTTTTAAGCGAGATACTTTTTACGGGAGGAAAGAATTAATCGGTGTTCGGGGTTAATTTTTCTCGTGGGAAAAACTATTCCGGCTTTTTACCGGAATAGTTTTTCCGGGGAGGGGGGGGTAAACAAGGGGGGGGGAAATCCGGTAACACCAGCATTTATGTCTAATAACGCGGCGGCACCTTTGTAATAACCCGCCCGCGCGGCATTTTTTTAAGCCATATTCGCTCCTGCATTTTGAGGCCGGTCTTGCCGCTCTTCCTCCCACAACCATTCCCACGGAGCAAAACTTATATGACGTGATCACGAATACTATATGACATTTTGAGGGTCCTTAAAATCGTGACGTGGGGGTTATACCCATACATGGGCAAGTTGGTCCGGAGTGGGGGAGGGGGTTAAAATCCAAGAAACGCAAAATACCCATATCGTTTTTTTTCTGGAGTGCATTTTACCCATATCGTTTTTCGATTTTGAAGGAAAAATAGGTAAAAAACGCTAATTTAAGGTCAAAAAGCCCTTTTTATAGCATTTTTGAGCTTTTTATTGCTTCAAACATTCCTTTTGACCTCAAAACTTAACTTTGGGGGCAATTAGAAGTCATTTTAAAGACATTTTTTTCTTCATTTTTCCAAAATTGGGGGGGGGGTTAACTTTTTCTTCCCCCCCACTTCTGAATGGGGGGGGGTTTAAACCCCCCTTCTCAGAATTCGGGGGGGGGGGTTAACCCCCCCAATCCCCCCGTGCCCATGTATGGTTATACCCCTTTAAAATGCCAAAACTGCTGACAAACCCCCCCAACTAAAATTTGGGCTTCTGTTAAAGGACTCTCCCAGAAAAAACGAGTAAGAAAGCAAGATGAGGGTTTGATATTTTATTATACACATAAAAAACTAAAGATAAGATATAAAAATGATTGGTGCATGAAAAAATTACAATTATAAAATACAACATTTTAAAACATCATTTACATTATTTACCATAGATTGTGCGGATTTAACCCTGTCTTTGAAAGGCACACGCTTTTATAATCTTTTTTATCGGCTAGATTATTTATAACAAAATATGTAATTTAGAAAATTATTTACCCACTCCTCGGGAAATTCAAGTGGAAAAAAAGCGGCTGCCGAGAGTTTATTTAGAGCCCAGAGTAATTTTACCTTCTTTAACCCGAGACGATATAAAAATTCTATCCAAACCGTGCGCTGAGGAGAATCCTAATATTGCCGAATTGGATAAAGAACGGCTTCGATTGGAAAAAAGGTATGTTTATGGACGGGTATCCGAGCTCTTAAACAAAGCTCCGCTTTTCGAAGCCTCAGAGCAACCCCGGGAACTTTCTTCTATTTTAGTGAATAATTAAAAATTAATGTCATATTGTGATTATTTTGTCAATTTTTGCTTCAAAACTTACCAATAACAAGAAAAGTTTAAACAATGCAGCTAAAATAATTGAAAACCAGCTTGAAATCTTTTGTTTTAAGCTTGAAATCTCTCGAGCTTGATTTCAAACTTGAAATCTCTCGAGCTTGATTTAAAGCTTAAAATTATTTGAGCTTGATGTGAAGCTTAAAATATCTTGAGCTTATACTTAAAATGGGCTAAATACTTAAAATGGGCGAAAATCTCTAATATTTATTTGATATGAATATATTAATATAAAAACATAAGTAAAAAACAGACAAAAAGTAATTTTTTCTTGCTTTTTTAATGTCTTTCTGCACAATAAAAAAACGTGTTCAGATATAAATTGGTATATTATTATTTTTAACCGTTTCAAGTATTTGGAAATGGATTTGATATAAACTGCTGGCATTAATCCAACAACATTCTTCAATGTTTAAGTAATGCCGCTTACTGGTGACATTTGAGTTTGGACTTCTTATTTTGGAGGTCACATTCAAGACTTGGGGCCAGGGGCGTAGCCAGGATTTCGGAAAGGGGGAGGGTTGTACTCCATACAAATTTTTCGAAAGAAGGAGGTGGTTGTAGGGGGTTGTACTCCAAATTTTCAAAATACCGTAAAAAATACATTAAAAAAGGGTAAAAATTTTTTGCGCTTCGCGCTAGGTGATTCTTTTTGTTGTTATTTGCATTGTTTTTTTAAGTTAAACTTGAAAAATTTCCGGTTTAAAAAGTATAACATTAAAAATCTTGCGATAGCACAAAAAATTTTCTAAAATTGTCTTTGAAATTCATTAAAAACATCACTTAAATGTTGTAAAAAGGTATATAAATGTCGAGCGCTGAGCGGAGCAAAGCGCCAGGAAATTTTTTAAAATTGTTCTCTTTGGACCCCCAAATTTTTACCTCCGCCAACCCAAAAAGGGGGGGGGGTTGCCACCATACATGGGCAAGTTGGTCCGGAGTGGGGGGGGGGTTAAACCCCAAATTAGGGGGGGGGGGTTAAAATCCGAAAAACGCAAAATACCCATATCGTTTTTTTTTCTGGAGTGCATTTTACCCATATAGTTTTTCGATTTTGAAGGAAAAATAGGTTAAAAACACTAATTTTAGGTCAAAAAGCCCTTTTTATTGCATTTTTGAGCTTTTTATTGCTTAAAACATTCATTTTGATCTCAAAACTTAAGTTTGGAGGCAGTTAGAAGTCATTTTAAAGACTTTTTTCTTCATTTTTCCAAAATTGGAGGGGGGGTTAACTTTTTCTCCCCCCCCCACTTCTGAGTGGGGGGGGGTTAACCCCCCCCAACCCCCCCCCGTGCCCATGTATGGTTGCCACCCCTACAACCCCCCCACCTGGCTACGCCCTTGCTTGGGGCCTATTTCATAAAATTGTTTGTAATTAATTTACAGCTGTAAATTAATAAACGCATATTTTTCTTTTGTATTTTTAATTAAAAAGTATATTAATAAAATTGCGTTTAGAATTTTAAAAATTACACGTCTGTAAATTCCCCAGTTATGTACGTATTTTTAAATTAATAAAATATAAGAAGAAATTAAATGCGTTTATTAATTTACAATTAGAAAAATCTTTATGAAATAGGTCCCTGTGGTGTAAAATTTAACAAGTCGAGAGATGAAAAAATTGTTGAAAAATTTTAAAAAAAAATGTTTTCAAATTTAATTAAAGAGAATTAAATAATTTTTTGAACAAAAACATTGATACTTACACCTTTTTATCAATGTCCGTTTTGCTCTTTTGTTTTGTTTCAACCACCAATTGTTTATTATTATGGCGAAATACCATAAAAAACGATTTCCTTTTAATGCCTGATATTTTATACTATATTTGTACAAAAATCCCGTGGAGTAAACAAATCGAATTCGCAGTATTAAAATGTGAGCATATTTTGGGTGGTTTAAATCGCTGTATAATTAGAATCCAATAACAAAGCTTAGAATTTGAACGCTTCCTTAGTTTGTTCTTACTTAAAAAGTTTTTTAGTCAACTGACCCTAGAATAAAAATGTTTCAGGCAACAAAGGAAACTGGAAGAATCGACAGCCACAGCTTCAAAGTCTGGCGGTTCCTCATTAAGTTCAGAAGAATCAGTAACAATATAAAATAAAAGTTATTCCGTCAGTGTACTTGTCAGGCCTTATTTATTTATATTTTTTTAATTATCTTTTGATACCTCCATTTTTTTACTGTCATAACCTGCATTGTATGAATTCTTAATTACAATTTAATTTGAACTGTGTGAATACTAGCGAAAAGAAACATGCAATTTGCGTTTGCAGATTATTTTTTAGGAAAACTGTAGGTGTTGAATTGCTTAAATCAAATTGCAGCAGGTATAAACTATTTTTATGCAGCGCAAATCAAATTCTAAGAAAAATAATATTGCACACCTTATTAACTCCAGAATGAGTCACAGTCACGTGTATTTTATAATGACAATGGCTTATTTTGCCGTAGTAACGAAGATTTCTTTCGCATCCCCCCACAATAACAGGAGTAAAAAATGGCAAATTTACTTTTAAGAAATTGATACGAGATAACATTGCATTAAATGATTTTTTGGTTTTTAAATTCATTGTCATCATAAAATACCTTTTTTTGTTGCTTTTTAAAATTGCGCCCACTTTCACATTCACAAAGTCCGTTTAATGTTTAATTTTAAGTACACATGAGTTAGATTTATTTGTAAAGAAACAAGTCGTATTTTATTAACAAAGATAATGTTTCGAATTCAAATAAAGTGACAGTTTTATTGAGGCGTCGTAGTGAAATCGCTCGTCATGTAAGTATATTCAGCATCCAGCACGATTACTGTAACTGCATGATGTTCGGTTTTATAAGAATTACTGTGCTAGGTGCCGGATATACTTACATGGTAAATAAAAAAACGAGCGGTTAAACTACGTGTTTATAAATGAATATATTAAAATATAAACTTGCAGGTTATGACAGCGTATTAACTAATTACAGAAAATATTTGTAAAGGTAACTGTACTGCTTTTATGTAACTTATTTTTATGGTATTCAATAAAGTTTTTTATATTACTCACTTTTATTAAAAATTTCGTTAAATTATCATTAATTTAAGGCTTATAACACGTTCCCGGACTTTACGCAGGCATGATCAAGATGTAGCAAGTGCCGACTGTGTGATAAGAAATATTTGTAATTTATTATATTTTGCACTTCAAAAATAAAACAAAAATTTTACGAATATGCTCAACCAGAAAAGATATGTGGACTATTAGATGAACAAAATGCTCGAAGCTGGCGGATTTACCCCGGATTACAGCATTTTAAAATTCAAAAAGGAATGCATGGGGTAGAGGTAGGACGTCATCCACTTGTCTACGAAAGTTAAAAATCTAGAGTGGGACATAAACGGGGCTAAATTTTTTTTTCAATTTTAAATTATTTTTTTTCGTTTTGAATAATATCAATTTAAACAAAACTCGTATTATTTTGGTGCACCAAGACCAAACGCACAATACGGATTAAAAATTTAATATCTCAATACTAACAGCGAGATAGCGAGAATACCACCTTTGGCGATGTAAAACAATTGGCTATTTCACGATTTATAATAATAATTTTTTTATAATCTATACAAAAATGGTCAAAGTTGGGATCGCAGCTAGCCGAGACGGGCCTTACAAAATTTAATTTTTTTAAACCGTAAGAAGTGCAAAACAAATCGTAAAGTTTAAAAATTTATTGAGCAATGAGTATATAAATTAAATTTAATTGAAGCTTAATATACTTTAACTTTATTTAATCGTAATAATAATAATAAATTACAAAGTAGAAAATTTAATAAACCTATAAATAAACAGGCCCGATTATGATTAAAACACATTTAATGAGCATAAAATACAAGTTAATTGGTCTGGAATGTAGTGGGAGGCGAATCGTCCAATACGGATAAAAAAATAGGAACTGTGTGATTTTTACACTAGAAAGTATTTTTCATTGCATTTCCAGTTTTTTATTGCCAAAATTTATACTCATTTAGGTCTTAAAACTTATGTTTGGAAGTAAATAGATTAAACATATTTTCCTATGATATTTTATTTACCCAAATTGTGAGGTTAACCTTTTTTCTTAATAAATCAGGAATTGTTGCGGAGGCGGCGGGTTAAACCACTTTTGCTCGAATTTGGAAGAATTAACTCCCTTTTTTGCAAATATAAATAAAAAATGCAATTTATAAGCCAATCACAATCAACTGTCTAATATCCAAAAATCCTTCTTCAGAGACCTAGACATAATAACACGTTTTCCGTAAAATATTCACAAGAGTACACCTCGCCAGAGGTTTCTAAAATCATTATATTGAATTTCAGTCAATCGATTAATTTGAGGATACTTTATCAATTCGATAGACTTCCTCCGCCAACTGGAAATAACCTTCGTACTCCACTACTTCCGGTGTGACATCGTAGTGATAATGGCCACCATCTCCATGCTGACTAAAGCAGTGGGTGTGTTCCATACGGATACTGTAGCCCTTAAAACCGATAATTATAATACAATAAAAATAATTATTTTAATACAATAATAAAATCAATTGATAATGAAATTTTATATAACAATACATTCCATTAGAAACAGATTTCGACGCACGGCATAAAATCTCAGTTTTGCTGAAATTACTATAGCTAAAAGCTAAAATTGACGTCATCTTAGCTTTATTTTAATTTTCAATGTATAAAAAAACCAATAAAACCTTGTTTAAACCCAAAAAATATACATGCTCTCTTAGAAAGTTTTTCTTTTATTTTGGACACCCGATGTCAGTATGATTGAAGTCTAATTATACATGGGCAATTTAGTTAGTAGTGGGGAGTGGGTGGATTAAAATCCGAGTAACGCATTTTACCCATATCGTTTTTTTGGAGTGCATTTACCCATATTGTTTTTTTTGATTTTGAAGGAAAAATATGCAAAAAACGCTAATTTTAGGTCAAAAATCCTTTTTTACTAAACATTTTTGAGCTTTTCAAAGCCTAAAACATTTATTTTGAACTTTTAAAGACGTTTTTTTCTTCATTTTTCCAAAATTGGGGAGGGAGGTTGACCTTTTCTTCCCCCACTTCTGAGTGGAAGGATTAAACCCCCCATCTCGGAATTTCGGGGGAGAGGTTGATTCTCCAAGCCCTTCCACCTCCCGTGCCCATGTATGAGTCTAATTCTCAAAGTTGGAACAATTAGCATTACTAATTTTTGAGAGAAGTAAAATCTCGTATTACGGTTGGAATTTGAAAAGTAAAAAAAATTTGATTCTTAATACCGCAAAATTATAAACACTAATCTTCAAAACTCCTTAATCATTTTATAGTTTTAAACTGATTTTTTGTACTTGTTTAAAAGTGCACTAAAAATACAGTGTTGTAAAAAAACGAATTGTCGATACCATCTGATTTTATCCACCTCAACTTGAAACGTGAAACCGCGTAAAATGTAAAAAAAAAAACAAAAAAGAAAAATGTTAAAAGAAAACGAAAAATTGTATAGTAAATCCCCTTACCGGCTCAGGATCCGTAGAATGAAGCACAGAGAGACAGATTAAGGGGGCGCTCATCTCGAAATATTTGAGCCACTCATCGGATATAGCTTCGTTACTGGGAAACGGTTCAGAAGGTAAGTCCGGCTAAAACAATTTTAATTAAATATTTGGAAGTCCTGTTTTGTAGACCGACTAAAGATTTGTCACTGAGCTATAGAGTAATGAAAAATATTTAGAGTGGGGTCTCTAAAATACGGCAGCATCATTCAGACAAGCAAAAACCTTTTTTCACTAAATCGAAAACTCGTACTCTCTTAATTAAGGGATTAAATTAAAACATATTTACTTAAAGGTGGAACGATACAGTTAGATTTTAAGGGCATATCTTTTCTAATTAATTTTTACTAAAGTAATTAGACCTGCTGATTCAATTTTTGCCATTCATTTTTCTGTAGAAAATTGTTATTTTCCACAATCATCAAATGACACGAATAAAATACATTGTCAAAAATACAAAACATTTTATAAAATTCATTACCAAAAATATTCTATTTTTTCAGTTTCGATTTAGCGTATCTTGAATAATGAACACTTTTTTTAATTAAAAAGCTAAAAATTTAAAGAAAAAATTTTTTTTCGACGTTAAAAATTTTGCCCAGGGGAGGGGGAGACTCGAACTTACAACTCCGAGGATCCGAGCCGGACGCTCTAATCTAACCACTCGGCTACTGAGCCATCTGAGAAAACTTCCCTAAAAGCTAGTTTTAAAGAAGCGGTTCAATAGTGAACAAACAGTATTAATAAACGATAACATTTTAGTCATTTGATAGGAATTAGTTTGTTTCCAACTTTTAAAACAGCAGTTGTACCATAATTCCGAGCCCGTTTTTAAGTTTTTAACGAAATCTCTACTATCACGTCTTTTATTTTTATTTCAAAAATTTTAGCAATAAAACGAAATTAAAAAACTTCAATAGTATCGATTTTGCTAAAATTTTTGTGGACATGTACATTATCAAACTTGAGTTAAATTTTTATCACGTAATATTAACTCCATAGGTCACCGATGGGAGGGTGGTAGGGGGGTGGCACCCCTCCCCCTACGGCCTCTGAGACCTATCCCCCCTAAGGTCCATTTTTGACCCCTCCCCCCCTTCGACCCCTTGAACCCCTGAACCCCCCTAAGGCCCATTTTCGACTCTCCTCCCATCAACCATATCCAGACCGGGCAAAGCCCCCCCTACTAAAGGGATTTGGAACTGGATAACCCCCCTACCACTTCATCTCCACCCTGGCTACACCCCCCTAACAGTTTATATTTTCTTAGTTTTTTTTTATAATATAAATATAACAACACTTTATTGTTTTATATAAAATTTAACAACATTATATAATGTTGTTAAATTTATTATTAATATTATATAAATATAACAACACTTTATTATTTTATATAAAATTTAACCAACATACACCAATTACACCATAAAACATAAACCATATAAATATTTGTTGCTTGACTGACAATGTAGGGAAAAAATTAAAATATTTATTGGTGGTGGGCCGCCGCTGCCGCCGTTTTAAACAACTTGAAACAGTTTATTTCTTCTTGACCAAAATTGTACGACAAAACCTACTGTTACTACTGACTAACCATATGAATATTGATTATAAATAATTACTAATCGTTAACTAGAAAATAGAAGAAAACTGACAATTTAACCCTGAAACAATACAACAAAAAAGGTACCTGCATAATTATGATGATGTTTTTTACGCTTTTTTTGAAAAATTCGGTAGCACCCCCCCTAAAGACTCGAAAACCCCAAGCACCCCGGGGTGTTTTTTTTCAAAAAAAAAAAAACACCCTGGGGTGTGACCCCCCCCCTAGAGGTCAAAAATTAAAACACCCCGGGGTGTGGACACCCCCCCAGCCGTCGAAGGTCGGTGACTTATGATTAACTCTGTGCTGTTAAATTGGGAAAAACTTTTAAAATGCCTTTTTTCAACGAAGAATATCTCGGCATGGAATGGTCCACCAAAAATGTTAAGGATACTAAACTGACCAAAAAAATACCCTTTCTCCCAATATATAAAAAATACCCTTTCTCCCAATATATACATAGATGTTTGGGGGGGGAAACAGAGGGGTCCACGTCCACCCCCCCCCCCTAGAGCGAAAATTTTGGACCCCCCTAAAAAAAATCAAGGGCCCCCTCCTCCCCAAAGCTCGAGAGCGGTCTGGCCTGCCCCATAGGTGTTTTTTTGGGGGGGGGGGGGACAGAGGGGTGCACCCCCTAGAGCCAAAATTTTGGACCCCCCCTAGAAAAAATTCAGGGGGGCCCCCCCTCCCCCCCCAAAGCTCGAGAGCGGTCCGGCCTGACCCCCCCTAGCGAGGCTGACCCCCTCCCCCCCTTCTCCCGACCAATTTGGAAGTATATTTTTTTTATTTACTGTCAAAAACACGGGTTTTTAGTTAAAAACAGTGTTTAAATACACTTTTTAGGCCTAAATAGGCTGTTTAATACATAAAATTCAATATTAGACCTAAAAACACTTAAATTATTGAGTTAAAAAAATTTTGCTAAAAAATTGGACCCCCCTGACCCCCCCTAAATTTGAAATTTCGCACCCGGGGTCGACCCCCCCTAAAAAGCCAGGGGGGTCCGGACCCTCCTGGACCCCCCCTAGCGGACCCGACCAAAAACACCTATGGCCTGCCCCCCTAGCGAGGTTGACACCCCTTCCCCCCCTCCCGGCCAATTTGGAAGTATATTTTTTATTGACTGTCAAAAATACGGTTTTTAAGTTAAAAACAATGTTTAAATACATTTTTTAGGCCTAAATAGGCGGTTTTAGTACATAAAATTCAATATTAGACCTAAAAACACTTAAATTATCGAGTTACAAAAATTTTGTTAAAAAATTGGACCTCTCTGACGCCCCTAAATTTAAAATCTCGCACCCAGGGTCGACCCCCCCCCTTTAAAAGGCCAGGGGGTTCCGGACCTCCCTGGACCCCTACAAAAAATTTTGGCCTTCCACCCGGGAGTGGACCCCCCTAGCAGACTCGACCAAAAACATCTATCAATATATAGGTTTTCAGACCTGTGCACGGTTTGAAAATGCCCCCCTCCCGTTTTATTGCCCCCCGCGGAAAAATGAAAAAGTACCCAAAAATTATGACGCCATTTTTTACCTATTATGACGCCATCATTGCGAAATTTTTGCGGTTTTTAGCCTATTTCAATGCAATTTAAGCTATTTTAGACCTATTTTTACCTTATTTTCGCTTTTTCTGTCCCTTTTCCTTTCTTTTTTCTCTCCCCTCTGCTTGCCCCCCCCCGTTAAAAAAAGTTGCCCCCGTCGTGCCCCCCCCCGTTTTGGAATTGCCCCCCCCCCCCCCTTATAACCCGGGGGAGTGCACAGGTCTGGGTTCTGGTTGTCACTTATGGCAAGAGCTATACACAAAAACCAACAGGGGACTGGGTATTCTCATAGGTCACCGATGGGGGGGGTGGTAGAGAGGTGGCACCCCCCCTAAGACCGGACACCACCCTAAGGCCCACTCCTCAGACCACCCAACCCCCCCTTCTATAAAGACCAAAAAAACCCCTAACACCCTACCTAAAGACTTGATTTGATAAAAAACACCTCCCATAACACCCCCTAGAGGTCAAAAACCAAAACACCCCGGCGTGTAGAGTGGACCCCTCTAGCCGTCGGAGGTCGGTGACCTATGGGTACTCTAATTATATCGTTCCACCTTAATTGCTCAAAAAGTTAAGTTGGGGTAAATTTTTTGGGTTACATTTTTGAATTATATTAAAGCATGTTTAAGCTATTGCTAAAATAACATTTTTTGACATGAAAACTAAAAAACTTTTTTCACAGCAAAAACAAGTAACAGAACAACTTATAACACCCAAAAAATTTGAAAAACGACAATCAAATGTGTTGTATAAAAAGGTGTGCAATATCAAAAAAATAATAATGATGTTACGCCAAAAAGTAATTAATTACCTACTAACTAATATTGTCAATACAGATTTTTCTGATCAATATACTTACCATAATGTGAAGTTTAGCTTTTCCAGATTTAATTAGAAAAATTCCTCCAAGGGCCACTGGATCCTTGCCATACTTTTTATTCAACGATTTTCGAATAGCATTTGAAAAATTTTCCTCGCAAAGTCTGTGTTTCGCCCTCACTTTTAAAACCTAAACTTGTAACAATAGTTTTAAAACAAAACAATCAATAAACCTTCAACCGAAAATTATATTGGAACGAATCGTAAGTAAATTGTAATCAAAAAATCCAAGGATGTGCTCGTGCTTGGATGTCATTTTATGAAATCCGTAGATGCGAATTTTGAGAACAAAAATCCACAGATGCGGATTTCTGTTAAACGCATTCTTACCATTATAGATTTTTTCCAGAGTCTACTACTTTACACATATCATTTTGCAAAGAAAAAAATAGATAACAAATGCTAATAATAGGTTAATAAGCGCTTTTTTTTGTTAAAACACCCATTTAGACACACAATAGATTTTAGGAATAGAGTATTCCCCAAATTAATCTTTTTAATATTAGACTTTTCAAGGCTTTTACAATCTTCACAAAAGTTAGCCTGATCGTTTCAGTTACTTGTATTACAAGTTTCCCTTACTACTTCCAAACCTGTTAACGGTCTGGAAACCCCCCTCCCATATATTAGCGGCGGTCCCCCCGTCCAAAAATAAAAAAAGTACTGTAGCAGGCTAGGCGGGCATCCAAAAAGAGGCTTTTCTGCTACAAGTGTTTGTAAAGAATGTTCTTGAATAAAACACAAGGATCAAATTTATCCAGTTAATATATGGCCCTATGTTTTAACGGTTTCCCGGAGAGGAGGGATTCCGGTAACCAATTTAGAACTTTAACGGGGGAAAGTTTTACGTTAAGCAGCCGCTTGGCACATGAGCCAAGTCGGCTGATATGCCAGACGGCTAGGAGTGTTTAAGTGGGAGGATTTTAAACTTTAAAAACATTTACAAAGGTGGACGATGTTCTCCGCGTTCTCCTCGACTACGACCACGCGCCGCCTCTTGTTACCAAATTCCTCGAACTGGTTCGTCCTTCCCGTACTGGCCTCTGGTGGGGCAGCGCTACCCTCTGGAATAATTCGGTGGGATCATAGATGAGAACGGTCAGGGAAGCTAGGGGGATGGTTACCCGGGGTAAATCGAATTTTGAAATCTAGGAGGGGGGTCCCAGGGGGGTCCGAATCCCCCCCCTAGCTTTTTAGGGGGATCGACCCGGGGTGCCAAATTTTGAAATCTAGAGGGGGCTCAGGTGGCATCTGGTGTCCAAAGCAAAACAGTTTTAAACCATAATAACTTTAATAATTGTTCTTTTTATAGGATAATACTACATTTTATTGAATAAAAAGCGATACTCTGGTATAAAAAGGGTGTAAAAGCATGAATATGTGATGAAAATTCACGTTTTTGGAAGAAAATTTAGTATAAAAAAGGTAACTAAAATTTTCCCGCGAGGGGAGGGGGGGGGGGTCAGATTTCAAATTCTAGAGGGGGATCAGGGGTAAAAAATTTGGAATTTGGGGGAAGGGGGGGGGGGCTGGATTTTCGTCTAGGGGGGTCTCAAAATTTCGAGCCTAGGGGGGGTGGACCCCACCCTGCCCCCCCCCCCCTTTCTCATCTATGGGTGGGATTGACGATCGACTTCGGAGGCTACCCAGGACACCGCCAGCCGTGGGAGCGCAGCTATACAACCTTTATGAACCCGGTGCTTCATCCCAACTGGACTAATCTGTGCCGAATCGAGCAGTTTGGATCAGAAAGCCATCCGCGCTCACGCGTTGCGGCCTCAGCGGCGCACAAGGAATTTTATATTTCAAACCTGACTTTTTGAATAACTTGTTTGAATAACTCTGGATCCTACCGAGCCACCATACCAGGCTATCCTGGATAGAAGGTGGTCCTATTTGATTGGATCTTGTTGTTGTTGTTGTTGTTGAATAACCTGAAACTTATCTTCCCTATGCAGATTATGCAAAGGGCAGGCGCTAAGACAAGCCAGGAGGGGCGAAAATGTTTCACCCCTATAGTTAAGACTCTTCGTCCAACATTAATAACGATGTTGGCAACCTTTACCGCTAGAGTGTTCACTACATGCAGTGTTCACTCATTCCGAGGTCTTTGTCTAAAGGATTTTTTAAGTCGCGCCTAATATTGATCTTATTATTTAACGTCGTACATGGTCAGTATAGGTGTTCCTGCAAGGCCAGTGCTACAAACTCCACACACAATAGAGCTGTATTTGTCCACTGGTTTGCTAGATGAAAAACTGCCATGTGTGGCCGACGTACAACAACAAACACTCTAGCCATGCCACGCTGGACACATTTCTATAAAAGAAAAGATCCAGCAACCAGGTTTAGGTGGTAGTGGAACCCGTAGGCCCGTTAAGTGCTGCCCGAAGTTCAGCACAGTCCTGGTGGCTCAATGGCACATTGGATCTTGTTCCAAAGAATTGCTATAATGCGCCGCTTCTCATCAGCTGAGCGCTTTCGCCGCCTCTCGAAAATGACCTCGCGTACCGTTTATTGCCGTAAGTAAATACGGAAGTGATCCTCCGTTGCACCAATGGCGGCCAGTAGATACTAAACAATACCCTTAATATCTTAGGAAGAAAATACAGAAAAAATTAAAAAAAAAACTAAAAGTAACTAAACATTTTTAAAAAAACAAACAAAAGTTTTATGCACTAGGATTATCCTAGTGCATAAAACTTTTGTTTATTTTTTTTAAAAATGTTTAGTTACTTTTAGTTTTTTTTAATATAAAACATACTGTAATTATACTGTGAGGACACAGTCTATCTTGGAGGGAAGGGAAGTGTAAGGCCGGGGTTTATCCTCAATTCTTTCCTCATAAATAAATATTATAAATGATTAAAAGTTCATAAAATAACCTTTGTAAATATTTCTAGTTTAAAATCCTCCCACTTAAACATTCCTAGCCGTCTGGCTCTGGCATATCAGCCGACTTGGTTCATGTGCCAGCATAGATGTTTTTTTTTGGGGGGGGACAGAGGGGTCCACCCTCCTAAAGCCAAAATTTTAGACCACCCCCCTAGAAAAAATCTAGCTCTCCCCCAAGCTCGCCCCCCTAGAAGGCCGGACTTCCCCCCCTCCCGACCAATTTGGAAGTATATTTTTTTATTTACTGTCAAAAACACGGTTTTTTAGTTAAAACTTTTTAGCCCTAAATAGGCAAATTTATTACATAAAACTCAATATTAAACCTAAAAACACTTAAATTATTGAGTTAAAAAAATTTTGTTAAAAAATTGGACCCCCTGACCACCCCCCCTCTAAATTTGAAATTTCACACCCGGGGTCGACCCCCCTAAAAAGCAAGGGGGGTCTGCTGGACCCCCCTGGACCCCAAAAAAAAAAAAAAAATTTGGCCTTCCACCCGGGGGTAGACCCCCCAAGCGGACCCGACCAAAAACATCCATGCGTGCCAGACGGCTGGGGTATTTAAGAATAGATATCGGAGGAGAAATTATTATTTACTTAGATCAGATTCGCCAGTAACTTCTTTTTCCACTTTACTTCAAGATTAGTTTAAGGTAGAATTTTTCCCACATTAAAGTTCTAAATTGGTTACCGGAATCCTTCCTCTCCGGGAAGCTGTTAAAACATAGGGCCATATATTAACTAAATAAATTGGATCCTTGTACTTGTAGCAGAAAAGCCTCTTTTTGGATCCCCGCCTAGCGTGCTACAGTACCCAACAATTATGGTGCCATTTTGACCTCTTATGACGCCAGCATATCAAAATTTTTGCAGTTTTTTTTACCTATTTCAATGTTTTTTAACCCATTTTAGACCTATTTTTACTTAAATTTCATCTTTTTTTTTATCTTTCTCCACTGATTGCCCCCTCCGTTTCAAATAAATTGCCCCTGCCAATAAAACTGGGCCCAAAAGGGGGGGGGAGAGTACGGAGGGAACAACTTTTTTTAAAGGGGGGGGGGAAATAAAACGAGGCACAAGCAGGGGAGAAAAAGAAAAAAGGAATGAAAAATGAGAAAAAAAGGACAAAAAAAAGCAAAGTTTAAGTAAAAATAGGTCTAAAATGGCTTAAAAAGCGTTTAAATAGGCTAAAAACTACAAAAAAATGGCGATGACGGCGTCATAATAGGTCAAAAATGGCGCCATAATTTTGGGTATTCTTTTATTTTTGGGTATTTTGGGCGGGGAAGGGGCAATAAAACAGGACACACACAGCCACTAATATCCGGGGGGGGCATTTCCAGACCGTGCACAGGTCTGTATACTTCGTCATGTAATATACAAATTTAATTTTATTTTCGACAGTGTCTCCATAAGACAGGTTTAGTAAAACCAAATTCACCTCACTTTTCCCGGTTTTCCTTCGGATAAAAAGAAGTTTGCCATAAGACTGAATTCTGTGGTATTTGTCTTGATGGGTTCCACAACCGGGTTGCCATTTTCTGGATTAAGTCTGGCTATGTATGTCTTATTCAAAAGTTCATTGTGCCCCAAAAAACAATTCGCTATCATCTAAACTTTATAATAATTTTTTAAACAAATTGACACAAGTGAATGGTGAGTACTGAGATTTTACTGAGCAATGGTGGGTACTTGGCTTTTATTTCCATTTTTTGGCAAGAGAGCTATACCCAAAAACTTTACCACCGTCAGTGGTTAAAAAAATTCACGGAGTTTTGTTTAAAAACATTTTTTACACCTGGATTTACAAAACAAATGGGGATATTTAAATGCGCAATTTTTCCTTTAATCTGGGCAACTCCCGCCCATCTAAAACTCAAGCGAATAACAATATTATTTCAATCGTTGGTGGAATCTACTCCCGTCTCAAGTAACTGTCGATTCTTTGGATGCATTCAAGAAAAGTTTTAAAACCGACTGAAGGTAAAACGATACAGTTGCAAAAATTTCACAAATTTTCCCCAAAACATGTACTCGGGGGTTTTTAGAAGTCCTGATGACGAATCCGACTTCCGTTTTTCCATTCGACCCCCGGGGGGCCCTAGGGGGGTTGCGACCCCCCCCCCTTGGGGGCATTCTGACTACATACCGGTTTACCTCAAAACACGTACTTGGGGTTGAATACAATATTGAATAATGAACACTTTTTTAATTAAAAAAATTTAAAAAAATTTTTTTGAGGTTAAAAATATTGCCCAGGGGATACTCGAACCTAGAGCTCCTGGATTCCGAGTCCAACACTCTAACCACTCGGCTACTCCTTCGTCGGAGTTTCTTTCTTAAAAGCTAGTTTAAAACAAACATTTTAAAAATGTAGTTTACCGACGTCAAATCAAAAAATATAAATGAAAGTTTAGTCATTTGATAGGAATTAGTTTGTTCCCAACATTTTAACACAACAGTTGTACCATAATTCCGAGTCAGTTTTAAAGTTTTTAACGAAATCTCTACTATCACTTCTTTTTATTTTATATTTTGACAATTTCATTAATAAAACTAAATTAAAAAAACTTCAATAGTAGGAATTTCGCTAAAAAATTTTGTGGGCTAGTACATTTGGTGTATCTAACTTGAGTTCAGGGGCGTAGCCAGGATTTCGGAAAGGGGGGGGGTTGTACTCCATATAAATTTTTCGAAAGGGGGGGTTGTAGGGGGTTGTACTCCAAATTTTCAAAATACCGTAAAAAAGACATTAAAAAAGGGTAAAAATTTTTGCGCTTCGCGCTAGGTGATTCTTTTTGTTGTTATTT
The DNA here is from genome assembly GCA_030248175.1 of Microlaimidae sp. YZB2_3. Lineage (NCBI taxonomy): Eukaryota > Metazoa > Nematoda > Chromadorea > Desmodorida > Microlaimidae > Microlaimidae sp. YZB2_3. Next base: position 36,243 of record JASAMX010029231.1, read on the forward strand.
GCATTGTTTTTTTAAGTTAAACTTGAAAAATTTCCGGCTTAAAAAGGTATAACATTAAAAATCGTGCGATAGCACGAAAAAATTTTCTAAAATTGTCTTTGAAATTCATTAAAAACATCACTTAAATGTTGTAAAAAGGTATATAAATGTTGAGCGCTGAGCGGAGTGAAGCGCGAGGAAATTTTTTAAAATTGTTCTCTTCGGACCCCCAAATTTTTACCTCCGCCAACCCAAAAGGGGGGGGGTTGCCACCCCTACAACTCCTTCCCTGGCTACGCCCTTGCTTGAGTTAAAAATACCCTTTCTCCAAACATATAATTTGCTTCTGTCCGTCAAGTACGGCCATAGGTGAGAAAGGGGGGGGGGGCAGGGTGGGGTTCAACCTTCCCCTAGCCTCGAAATTTTGGGGCCCCCCTCCCTAAACGAAAATCTAGGGGGCCCCCCCTCCCCCCAAATTTTCAAATTTTTTACCCCTGACCCCCCTCTAGATTTTGAAATCTGACCCCCCCCCCCTCCCCTCTCGGGAAAATTTTAGTTACCTTTTTTATACTAAATTTTCTTCCAAAAACGTGAATTTTCATCACATATTCATGCTTTTACATCCTTTTTATACATGAATATGGCTTTTTATTCAATAAAATATAGTATTATCCTATAAAAAGAACAATTAATAAAGTTATTATGGTTTAAAACTGTTTTGCTTTGGACACCGGACCCCACCTGACCCCCCTCTAGATTTCAAAATTTCGCACCCCGGGTCGACCCCCCCTAAAACGCTAGGGGGGGGGGTCCGGACCCCCCTGGGACCCCCCTCCTAGAATTCAAAATTCGATTTACCCCGGGTAACCAACCCCCCTAGCTTACCCGACCGTGCTCACCTATGAGTACGGCACGAGTTATAAACAAAAACTGACAGGATATCCTAACTGTATCGTTCCACCTTAAATATGCGCTCTTTTTGAGCCTTTAAAGCATACATGGACACGGGGGGGGGGGTTGGGGGGGGTTTACCCTCCCCCCCGATTCTGAGAAGGGGGTTTAACTCCCCCACCACTCAGAAGGGGGAGGGGGAGAAAAGGTTAACCCCTCCCCCTCCCAATTTTGGAAAAATGAAGAAAAAAATGTCTTTAAAATGACTTCTAACTGCTTCCAAACTGAAGTTTTGAGGTCAAAATGAATGTTTTAAGCAATAAAAAGCTCAATAAAAAGGGATTTTTGACCTAAAATTAGCGTTTTTTACCTATTTTTCCTTCAAAATCCAAAAACGATATGGGTAAAATGCACTCCAGAAAAAATGATATAGGTATTTTGCGTTTTTCGGATTTTAACCCCCCCTCTAATTTGGGGTTTAACCCCCCACTCCACTCCAGACCAACTTGCCCATGTATACTTTAAAATCATTCCAGATAGCTATGTTGATATTTTGTCAAAATTATAGTTTATGTTGGCGGCGATTAAGTCGCAAATTTGATGTTGTTGATAAAAAAAAAGAAAAGAAAAAAAAGAAAAGAAAAAAAAAGAAAAGAAAAAAAAAGAAAAAAAAAAGAAAAATGAAATGATGCAGTAGAATTAAATTATGCATGATAAAATATTAGTTCTGTTATCTGATCATTAATAATAATAATAATAATAATAAAGAATGTTATTAGGAATCAATTGCCTGGATTTATGCTTATTACTATGTGATTTTTCTGCGCTATACGCCCGTTATTAGATTTTTCTGCGCTATACGCCCGAGTTATTTTGAAATTAAAAATGTTACTATCAAAATTTAGATAACAATACATGAAAATCTAAGTACTTTTTTAATAATATTAATTCTAAAAAAACAATGAAAAGTAATAAAAAAGTTTACCTCAGAATTCACGCCCACTTGTCTGTGAGGTCCCGCACCAGGTCCTATGCAAAATGCGTTGGGTAGTTTGCACGTCTCCGCCACTACTTTTATGTCAAACCTCTGAAAAAATATTATTATAATAAAAGTAATTACTAAAATAAAACCATTTAATTTTAAAAAAAAACATCATTTTGAACAAAAGAGAACTTGTTAAATAGCTTCTAGGATTAAGAATTAAGAGTTTTAAAATCTTCAATTTTTACCTTATTTTTGTTTTTTGTCCCTGTTTTCTTTTTTTTCTCCTTTTTTTCTTTCTTCCCTGTTTGCCCCCTCCGTTTTATTGCCCCCCCGTTTTGGAAGTGCCCCTTCCCAATAAAACCCCATGGGCAGAGCACACGTCTGTATACATAATGATAAAAAAAGTATATACATACAATTATTAAAACCTTAACAAAACAATACAAAAAAGATTGTACTATCGGTATTTATTTTTGATTATGATATAAATCCCTTGGAAAACTAGTTCATGTAACCCCTACGATTGAACTGTGCTTAACAATGTCATAGCTAAATTTTAATTTTGAACCCCTCCCCCTCTCCTCTTTAAAAAGCTAGAACTAGAAATCGAATGGAATAGAGGAGAGGTCTTGGTATTGGTACCAATCTTTTTGGTACCTAACTCTTTGGTACTACAGAAAATCTGACCAAAATAAGGTCCTCTTAGATTAAATTATTATTAAACCTTATGCCTTAAAAATTAAAAGCTAACGTCAGGTGATACTTTATCAGTCCTAATTAATGGAAACAGGTTCCCTGGCCCTCCGACATCTGCAATTCGTGGTTTTCCATTTAGTCCACGGGCAGCCAAAAAATAGGGTGGCTGAGTCAGGTCTGGACATTCAACAACATTCGCTTCCATTTCCAAAAATTTTGTTTTCAGATCCATTTGCAATGCTAAAATTAAAAAAAAAAGAATTTTTTGTTTTCCTAATTTCGCTGAGCGTTGGACAGGTCGTGTCAATAATATATGTTCAGACCTGTGCACGGTCTGGAAATGCCCCCTCCCGTTTTATTGGAGGATTTGCCCCCCTCTCCCTGTTTTATTGCCCTCCCGTGCCAAAAAAGTACACTAAAATTACGACGCCATATTTGACATATGACAACGCCATCATTGTGAATTTTTTGCAGTTTTTACCTATTTCAATGTATTTTAAACCACCTATTTTTACCTTATTTTCTTTTTAGCACAAGAAAATCAAAAAACCTACTATGGATGGACAGGAAGAATGTCATTTTTAAAATCCGTGCTCCTATATTATGGTAAAAAAACCAAATAATAATGCAACCATATAAATATGTGAGCAAGTGATTGCGAGAAAAGGAAAGGGGGTGGTGAAACCCAAAAAATGCTGACGTTGCTAAGACCAGCTCAACATCAACACCAGAAGCCCGTGTCTCCTCCATCTGTTAGAGCCTGTGTGTGTGTGTGTGTGTCCTTTTCCAGAGGCCAGGTTTTCCATCAACCCTGGTTTGGTCCATCCGGCACGCTTCTCGCCTTGCTCACCCCCTTTTCCCACTCCCGGAGGAGCTCAGCAACTGCTGCGGGGTTCACCCAAAGGTCCTCTGGTCCCAAGGTCATACTAATGTTTATGCATGTGAAAACATGTTGTGTTGTGTGTATTTGTGTTTTGCATAGCGGGCAGTTTGGTGATGTGTGTTGTGTAGGATTGATTTTGTGTAGGTAGGAGTAGAGAAAAGGAGATTTCCCTGCCCTGAGTTGGGCGAGGGTTCTCCTGACCCTGTGAGGAAGATTTTCTTCCTCCTGGCTTATTGCTGCTGCTTTTGTTTGAAGTATTGGATTTATTGGAGTGTTGTTGATGTGTTTGTGACTGTGTTTGTGTAGGTTTTGTTGTGTATGTCTGTTGGAATGTTTGTTGTGTAGTTGTTGTTGTGAAATATTGTTTGCTTTTTGAGCCTGCTGGGTGCAGGTTGTTGTGTTAAATAGTTGAGTGGATTGTTTGTGTACATGGTTGCCAATTTAGCTTGTTTTGCATGGAGTTGAATGTGTGTTGCTATTGGGAGGACTAGCCTCTTTGTGAATGATATTTGTGTTTGTGTCTGTGGTCTGCCCTGTTGCGACCCTGAAAGCTGTGTTTTGTATTGTTTGTAATTTGTTAATTTGTGTGTGTGATGTTGTGGGGCACCAGATTGTGCTAGCATACTCGATTATTGGTCGCGTGATGACCTTGTATGTGTGTGTGAGTGTTTCTTTTGGATTGCCCCACAATGTTGCTGTGAGTGCGTTTATGATTTTGAGTGTTTCGCCTGCTTTGTTGTGTGCATTTGCGATGTGTGTGTTAAATGTAAGCTTGGGGTCGAACGTGAGCCCCAAGATTTTTGGATTTTTGGTTGTAATGAGTGTTGTGTTGTTTATTTGTAGTGATAATTGTGTGTTGTACTCTGCAGGGTCTGGTGTGAATAGTGTGGATGTTGTTTTGCTTACATTTAATGTGAGTTGGTTGTTGTCTGTCCATGTTTGTATTGTGTGTAGGTATGGTTGTATTTGTTGTTGTGCTATGTTGTGGTTTGGGTGGTGTGATGCATATATTGTGATGTCGTCTGCATATGTTATGATGTGTAAGTTTGGTGGTGGTGTTCAAATGTCTGCAGTGTAGATGTTGAATAGCGTGAGTGATAGACATGATCCTTGTGGGACTCCTGTTTTTATGAGTTTTTGTTTTTGATTTGTGATTGTTGTATGTGGTGTATGCTTTGCGGCCTTTGATGTAGTTGTTTATAAATTTTGTGATTGTTGTTGGTACTTGTGTTAGTGCAAGTTTGTGTATGAGTTTGTGGTGATTTACAGTGTCAAAAGCTTTGGACATGTCCGGAGCTACGACGACTGTGCGTTGTGGTGGTTTTGGTTTGTTAAAACCTGCTGCTATATGATTGTAAAGTGTTTGTAGAGCTGTGTATGTGAAGTGTTGTTTTTTGAAGCCGTGTTGGTGTGTTGTGTTTGGTATGTTGCTTGTGATGTATGGAAGTATGATTTTTTTGCAACTTTTTGCAAGTTTTTGCAAGTGCAGATATGAGTGAGATGGGCCTGAATAATTGGCTGTTGTTGATGTTTTTGTTTGGTTTTGGAATTGGGATGTAGTTGGAAAGTTTCCAACTGTGTGGTATTGTGTTTGTGTTTATTATTTTAGTCGTTAGTGTAGAGTTTTGTGAGGTATTGTATTGATTTGTTGCCCAAGTGTTTGAGGTGCTGTATGTTTGTGTTATCAGGCCCAACTGAGTTGTTTGTTTTGCTGTGTTATATGGCTGTGATTGTTTGCTGAACTGTTAGTGTTATGTGTGTGTGTTTTAGTTGTTTAATTGCGCATGTGATTTTGCGGTATGTTTTGTTTGTTTTGTGGGTTGTGGATTGTGTAAACTGTTTGTTGAAATGTTTTGCTATGCTGTATGGGTGAGTGATTGTTTTTGTGTTGAAAGTGATTGCCCTGTTTTTGTCTGTATGTTGTTTTTTGTTGTTGAGTTGTGCTATTGTGTTGTATAGCTTGTAAGAGTTGTGTTTATGGGTAACGTGTTTTGTGATGTGTTGCTGCCAAATGTTCCATTTGTGTCGCATTTTGCATGTACCCCAGACCTGTGCGCGGTCTGGAAATGCGCCCCCCATTTTATTGGAGGATTTGCCCACCCCCTCCCCTGTTTTATTGCCCCCCCCGCCAAAAATGAAAAAAGTAGCCTAAAATTATGACGCCATTTTTGACCTATGATGACGCTATCATCGCAATTTTTTTGTAGTTTTCAGCCTATGTAAACGCTTTTTAAGCCATTTTAGACCTATTTTTACCTTATTTTCGCTTTTTTGTCCCTTTTTTCTTTTTCCCTTCTTTTTTTCTTTCCCCCCTGCTTGCCCCCTCGTTTTATTGCCCCTTCATTTCAAAAAAGTTGCCCCCCATGCCCCCCTGTTTTGGAATTGCCCCCCATTTAAACCCCGGGGGGCAGTACACAAGTCTGTGTACCCAGTGTGGTTTGCGTTTGTTTTTGCATTGTATTAGTGTTTTTTGTTAGTGATGTTTTTGTTGCATATGTTACATCTACATGTGCTGTATGTTAGTGTGGTAACGGGACTTTAGAGCCAGAGCGAGGGGACTTTAGAGCAAAGGGTTCTTAGAGCCGCAGTATGGGACTTTAGAGCCGTATTGGAGGGACTTTGGAGCCGTAACGTAACTTTTGAGTTCAGAAAATTTATAAAAAATTAAGGGACTTTAGAGCCAAACAAATTTTGTCAAAGTTGGTTAAATTACGTCATTTTCATACAATATATCACTGAAATTAGCCAAATTTTAAGTTGTAAAAGTTTTTAAAGCTTTCTACAATACTTTTAAAACCTTTTGGTGTCTGAAAAGAATATTTTTGACATAATATCTTTTGAAATAAATATTTTTTTTTAATTTAATCAGTAAATTAAAGGAATTTCAATAGTTTTAAGCTTTTTTTTAGATTTTTATCTTGATTTGTAGGTTTCGCTTAGGCTTAGGAAAAATAATGTTTTTTTGTCTTAAATTTTTATTGAAACATATTCTAAAATAAAACATCTTTGATATTTATCATAACAAATGTTTCAATTTAAAAACCAAAAAACAGTGAATCTCAACCCTTAACCATGCTCTATATTCACATGAAAAATCTTTTATCAAACAAATCAAAGCACAAATCTAAACCATGTTTTTGCTCAAGATTAGAAGTTTATCAATAATTGGAAGTTAATAAGTTTCTTCTCCCGCCAAATCCTTATTCTTGTCATCTTCTGTATATACAATAGAAAACCCGAAGCATATTTATCCCACATAATGATTACCGCATTGCATAATTAGCTACATTTGTTATGTAAATGTTTTAATATTACTTGTTTAACTATTGTTTGCAAACGAATTTTTCATTTTGGCTCTAAAGTCCCTGCTGCGGCTCTAAAGTCCCCAGGTCCGGCTCTAAAGTCCCCAAACCGTTAGTGTGACCCTGGGACCAGGGTTGGTTTCGACGTCCCCTGCCGTCAGTATTTGAAGCTCCAGCCAGATCGCAGGTTTCCGATTGAAGCTTGGCAAAAAGGTGCCAGAGTTGACTGGTTTTTCTTTGATCCTGATTTGAAAACGAAGGGTTGAAAGGTGTTGTTTTGCTTTGTTTTGCATTCCCACCACGTGCAGGCCAGGAAACTGGAAACTCTGGGCGAGCCTCTCCTCCACATCCGCCCTGCGTTCTCCACTTCTAGCCTGGCGAATTGATTTGTTCTGGTTGAACCCATTTTGATTTAGGTTTTTGCTCAGGCTTAGAAAAAAGTTTTCAATCCAGTTTTAGTATGGAAAACTGGTTTTCTAAAAAATACGTTTACAAAATCGCGCCCAATAATAGATGAGTATTCCAAAGCGATTTTTAAAAAGCGAGCTTTGTGATGACGAGTTGTGGAAGACAAGATGTGTAAATCTTTGGGGTAGGCCGAACACCCCACTTTCCCCCCCTCAATTTGGGGGTAAGGTACTACAATTTAAAAATCTATAAATCGGGCATTAGGGTGATACCACAAAAATAATTTTGTGGGTCAATTATATTCAAGAACCTACCCCCATAATCTGGGAAGCTGCACACGGCACACCTATGGTCATCCCCCTTCTGAACAAATTAAGTTGCTCACTAATGACGGCAAAAGTTTTTTATGAAATTTTAGCAGTATTTTTTTCTGCAAGCACCACAAACAACGTGCATCACCACACCCCTACAAAAAATTTAATAAAACAATTAATAAAAAAATTTGAATTGAATTGAATGCTAAGTAAAATCTATTTAAAAAATATTCCATTACAGCTTTTGAAAAGCCTAATTCTTCAATAATTTATTATCCAAAAAAAAGTTGAATGACAGCTAAAAATAATTTACCACATCATCATACCTTCAGCTATTTCGCTTAATTCCGGGCATTTACATTGATAAACACCAAATAATTCAGTGGAATCCATTACAGCTTTTGAAAAGCCTAATTCTTCAATAATTTATTATCCAAAAAAAAAAAAAAAGTTGAGACAGCTAAAAATAATTTACCACATCATCATACCTTCAGCTATTTCGCTTAATTTCGGGCATTTACATTGATAAACACCAAATAATTCAGTGGAATTCATTACAAATCGAACGTGGAAAAAAAGAACAAAAGACAATAACAAGCTATGCAAATTTAAAACTAGTAAATGGTACAAGTTCCATACGTGTACCAAAATTCAATTTGACTGATGCAAAAGTAATTACAAATTGTGAAACATTTTTATAACATAAATCAAACACATGGACCTCGTTTTTGTGGTTATTTTTTGAATTTGAGCTTTTGAAAAAAAGTTTTTTTCAAGATTTTATTTTTCTAGTAATACATAAAGAAAACAGTAAGAAGGACAAAACAAACACAAATGCGATTGCAATCCAGTTCAGTTACAATAACTCCAAAAATCACAAAATTGAGAGAAGACCTGGCTGATTTAGATTTACTAGAAAAAAAAATGACTAAAGGCCTTAAAAAATAAAGCTCTTTATTTAGCCACTTAAATTTCCAT
>JASAMX010029232.1:0-16883 GCA_030248175.1 Microlaimidae sp. YZB2_3
GCTCCAGACAAAGTTTACCTATGTTTCTCAAATATAGTTGGCGCACGGCCGTGCGCCAATGATTGCAATTATAATTTTTAAAGTAAAAATAATAATAATAATAATATGATGACTAACATGAATAACAAAATTTACTCATGTTGTCTGAGTATAGTTGGCGCGGTGCCGTGGGTTAAATTGGAGTTGGCACACCGGACTACTGATGATTACCGGCGCGTGGCGCTCCCGCGCCACCGACGCTTATTATTATTTTTTTAATAAATAAAACTTTGAAGAATTAAAAAATGTACTCTGTTGTTTTTGCCGTTTTCCGCGCGGTTGAAGCAGATGGCGCTGGGAACTGGCGCCGTTTCTGCCACCAATTAAAAGCGGTCTGCTATTTTTGTGCGGTTTTTATGAGGGGATGTTGGTTGTCTGCTCTGTACAATCCTTATTGTTGCCAAAAGGCTGTTATTGTGCGGTTGGGAGTTTTTATTTGTCTATTTTTCAAGTTTTTTATTTTGATCAATAAATCGATAATAAGGACCTAAATCAAAAAAGTGCTTCCTAAGAAAGTTGCGTAATTCCTTCTTCTTTCTTATGAGCCCATGTTTATTTTTGATCAATCAGTAACGAATGAGGAATATCGTTTTTAAGGATGGAGCGTTGGAATAATAAGAAGAAGAAGAAGAAGAAGAAGAAGAAGAAGAAGGTTCTGAATTTCAAAATTTACCCACGTTCTCTAATTATGGTTGGCGCGGCGCCACGGGGCTAAATCGCCCCGTGGCGCTCCCGCGCCACCCATGATTTCAGCTAAAAATTATACCAGTCACAACCTGGTAAATCGACGTTGTCCGTAATAATAACAGAACTTTAAAAATTTTCTGTAGTTTCACGTAATATTTCAAAAATAACAAACTCATCTATTTTGATAGTTTTCTATAAAGACCAATTAGTCTAATTTTTTAATTATTATTTAACTTTATATCAATGGTAACAATTTCAATTCAGCTCACAGTTTACAGCTTATACAGCTTAAGTTTACAGTTTAGAGAGTCTCATAAGGGGGTTAAAACTTTTGCAAAAAAATATTATGGACATCTGTATGCTTGGCAAATCGTTTTTACCAAAAAAGGCGAAAGGGATCATCCTTGGTAACTACTAAACGAAGTGAATTAAGTGAGATATCATTGCAAAGCTTACAATTCAGGGATTTAATAAAATAATTATTTTCAATAAAAGGATTGAATTTTGATAAAATTAGCAAATGAATCTGAGTTTAAAGAAATAACACAAACATTTTTAATCTGGACAACTCATTTTTACCGGAGGAGGCCCTATAAATTTTAAAAGTTAAATTTTTTCTACTGCTAATTGTTGCTATTACTATTATTTGTCAGCCGTAGGGCTGACACGGGCTACTTGTTTTTATACAAACAAACGAAATTATATGATTTCATGTTATAAATACATATTTTTGTAATTCTGAATTTCAAAATTTAACATACATTTCAAATCATTACATCTTGCTGTTATTTTACGTATTTTATGTATTAAATTTTTAAAATAAATCATTCAATTCTCTTTAATTCTGTCAGCAGTTTCTAATTTTTAGCGCGCTGAAAAATCATTTTTTAAACACAGTTAAACTAAGCGGGAACGCCTTTTTTAGTCAGCTAAACAGTTTTAAACACCTTTTTTATTTTTCCTAAGCCTAAGCAAAACCTAAAAATCAAGCTAAACTTTATCATGATAGAGTTTCAGATGTTTCAGCGCGCTTAAAATTACCACTAGCGCGCTGAAAATGAGAATCTGCCATTCTGTTCTATTTAAGCTTATAGTGGTCCATGACATATGACGGCACTCGAGCTCGAAATATGACGGCACTTACTATGACGTCAGTAATATGACGACATTAATTAATTCTTGTTCACAAAGCGGGTTATACGATTCTAGGAAATTTGAACGCCAGCACTTGATCGCCGAGCATTAGACCGCCAGCCTTTGATCGCCGCGCACTTGATCGCCGAGCATTATTAGACCGCCGAGTTGATCAAATTGACCGCCGCCAATTTGATCGCCGCAGTTCGTGTTGCACTGAAGCAGACAATAAAACTCGCCACCAAAATAGTATAAAGTCCCCACCAAAATAATAAAAACTCCACCTAACATAATTTTAACAAATTTAAATAAAATATAAACAAGGCAATGTTGTTTTGGCAGTAAATAAAAGTCTTTTATTGCCAAAACAACATGGCATTCTTCAAGTATAACCCATTTAAGTGGTCACCGGAAAGATGGATTGTTTAAAACTGTTATTTTTCAAGTAAATTATCGTGATAAAACTCACAAATAACATTTATCGTGGACTTTAGACCTTAATTTCCCTAAGCAACCTAAGCAAAACCTTAAAATCAAGCTAAATTTAATGTTTTGTTTGATTTTCAGGTTTTTCTTAGGTTGCTTAGGAAAACTAAGGCCTATAATTCAGGATTCAGGTTATTTATGAGTTTTATCATGATAATTTGTTTAAATTTATCACTTTGTCTAAGATTTATTAAAAAAATAATTTTAATTTAATGGGTTGTTTTTGAAAAATGACGGTTTTAAAGAAGTAGTTCGTCCATGTTTAAAGTATTCCATCCTGTATTTTCTTTCCGGTGACCACTTAGATGGGTTATACTTGAAGAATGCCAACAACACTACCTTGTTTAAATGATGAATCAAAAATCTAAATTTTCTTAAGCCTAAGCGAAACCTAAAATCGAAAACAAAATAAATGTTTTGTTATTTACTATCTAGAAGAAACTTATTCCTGAGCCTGAGCAAAACCTAAAAACCAAACTAAAATTTATATAAAATGTATTTTTAATGGTTTGTTATTTACATAAAACCGTTGTTTTTCCTAAACCTAAGCCAAAGCTAAAAACTATGATAAATTAATATTTAAAGAATAGCTTGTTCTTTAATAAAGACTAAAACTTTAGTTTTTTCAAAGCCTAAGCTAAACCTTAAAAACAGCTAAACTCTATTTTGATAAATTCTTTAATTAACAATGTGTTCTTGAAAATATTTTTTGTCACAAGCAAAATTTACGATAAAAAAATGATGCACATACATTAACAAATTTCGTAATTGCGGGGAGTTCACAATAGTTTTCGCAAGTATAAACTTAGTCGTGGTCCTGTGTTGATTCGCTGGAGTTGAAGGGAAGCAAGAAATTTGCATAAAATTCATACGCAATCCCCTTCTTTAGTAAAAAAAAATAAAAAAAAAAATTCCCTTCTTCTTTGGTAATTCCCTTCTTTAGTAAAAAAAAACGTTCTCCAGTATAAAGATGTCCATGTTCATTTTTCGAAAAACATGATATTCCGGCTTCCCATTACCGAATTACTCTTACCAATAATTTTGAGCCAATTTGAAGATAATTTTTTTTTCAATTTTCAAAATCCACAAGGCCATGTTTTTGTGAAAATGTGTTGTCCAATCAAAAGAAGACCTTGCATTTTTTTTTAATTCAACCCCTTAATGACATTCCCTTGTCTTTAAGCTTTGCAATGATATCTCCTTTAGCCCAATTCTTTTGCTGGTTGGGGAGGAAGGTCGTTCCTCTTTTTAGTGAAAACACGTTGTCCAGCATTAAGATTTCCATGTTAATTTTACCAAAAAACATGACATTTTGGTTTTACATTGGCTAATTACTCTTATCAATAAGTTCAAGCCAATTCAAGGCAAAAAAATTTTCAATTTTCAAAATCCATAGGTTTTCCTTTTTGTGAAAATGTGTTGTCCAGGCTAAAGATGTCCATGCAAATTTTTTTTAAATTTCCACCCTTTTATGATATTTTCCGGACCGTAAGCTTTGCAATGATATCTCATTTAGCCCAATCCCATTTGTGGTTGGTGAGCACGGTAATTCCCTTCTTTAGTAAAAAAACGTTGTCCAGTATAAAGATGTCCATGTTCATTTTTCCAAAAACATGATATTCTGACTTCCCATTGCCGAATTACTCTTACCAATAATTTTGAGCCAATTTGTTGATAATTTTTTTTGAACTTTCAAAGTCCATAGGGCCCTGTTTTTGTGAAAATGTGTCTGTTGTCCAACTAAAAGATGTCCATACAATTTTTTTTAATTTCAACCCTTTTATGACATTACCCTGTCTGTAAGCTTTGCAGTAATATCTCATTTAGCCCAATTCTTTTGCTGGTTGGGGAGGAAGGTCGTTCCTCTTTTTAGTGAAAAAACGTTGTCCAGCATTAAGATGTCCATGTTAATCTGACTTAAAAACATAACATTTTGGTTTTACATTGGCTAATTACTCTTATCAATAAGTTAGAGCCAATTCAAAGACAAAAAAATTTTCGATTTTCAAAATCCATAGGTTTCCCTTTTAGTGAAAATGTGTTGTCCAGGCTAAAGATGTCCATGGAAATTTTTTCTAAATTTCACCTTTTTATGACATTCTCCGGACCGTAAGCTTTTCAATGATATCTCATTTAGCCCAATCCCATTGTGGTTGGTGGACAGGGTAATTCCCTTCTTTATTAAAAAAAACATCCAGTATAAAGATGTCCATGTTCATTTTTTCCAAAAAACAAGATATTCTGGCTTTACATTGGGTAATTACTCTTACTAATAAGTTTAAGCCAATTCCTGGACAAAAAAATTTTAAGCCCGATTCACACTTCAGGTTTAAGGTTTACGATTTAAGGTTTATGATTTAAGGTTTATGGTTTACGGTTTAAGGTTTAAGGCTCTCGATTCACACTCCTTCATTGTAGATTTAAGGTTTTTAGTTTTTAGTTTTTTTTATGTTTTAAAATGTTTGGATTAGGATTGTTTGATGACGATTTTGAGGATTTAGTTGTTCTTGCTATTATACACCGACGCAGAAAAAAGAAACTCCGGTCTCATAGGCGATGGTGGGTGCGTCCGATCAATAAAAAACGTTTTAAGCTAGGTGAATTTCATAATGTTGTCCAAGAAATGAAACTTGGAGATTCAGACTATTTTTACAAGTATTTCCGTATGACTCCCGATCGATTTGATCATCTCCTCAGTTTACTCGGCGATCAGTTGCAGAAATCGAATCTTCGGCGAGAAAGCGTTTCGCCATCTCAACGTCTTGCAGTTGTGTTACGATATTTAGCTACAGGCGACTCACAACAAACCATTGCTATGAACTACCGTTTGGGGATCTCAACGGGTTCGTGTAACTTTATAAAAAATTGCAACAATTTTTATACATCATCTGTTGCAATATATTTGAATTTTATTCTGAGATTTTTATTGAAAGTGCGCACAAATAAATACCAGGTCATAAATGAGACAGGGTTACTATCGTTGGGTGAGTCCCAACTTCTAGCTTTAAAATTTTAATGTGTACTTCCAAAAAAACCAGAGTTAAGATGATCAGGTTTTTTTTTATTTTTCAATTTTATTTTTATTTTTTAGTTTTTTGGCTATTTTATAAACTTAAAAATCCCCCTCTCCCTCCAAATAATTTTTAAGACTAATAGTTTTTTTTATAATAAAATATAATATAACTATTATGAAACTTAAATTGATGTTTTTAAAATTCTTATTTTGGACCCTAAAATCGACCTAAACCTCTCCTAGAATCGCTGGTCTAAATTGAAATTGACTAAAAACCTACAAGAATTTTAGATCTAGAGGAAAATTTCGGAATTTTTAAATCTATATCTATCGAAAAGTTTGACCGCAATATTTAAAAGAAAAAGAAATATTTCTCACAAAATTTATAACTATGTCAAGTTAAAAAAACTCCCAAAATGTTATAAAACATAATAATATGTATTTCAAAATTTCGAAAGTCCCAAAATCGGATGTTGGTGTCAGCTTTATCAAATTTTGGTTGCAATAACAAAACATTTTAAAATGTGTATTAAAGCAAATCTGACGTTATGAACTTTACACGAAACCGTTTTAATATAGTTTGCAACATTGTGAATGAAACTTTACCAATAATATGGAATACGCTTTATCATACTTTTCTCCCATCTCCAGTAAACTGGGTATAACCCAAAAAAATGTATCTAAATACAAATTCAACGAATCAAAAAAAAATTAAAAACTATTTGGAGAAATCTTAAAAAGACAGACAAAACACTAAAAAGGCTTTTAATTTTAGCCGTCTTCATTGGGCGACTAAAAAAATTCAAGAAAATTTACACCCCCTCCCTCCCTCTGCCCAACGAACCGCATGTATTAGTTTTCTAATCGAAAAAACATGTAAAACAGGCACAAAGTTTATAAATAACTTGTTACACGGCAGTACATTAAAAAATATTTTACCTTCGAGTTTGTTGATAATCATTTAACCATAGCATCTGCTGGAAAAATCGCCATTGCGGTTCCGTTTCGGTCCTCGATCCTGAAGGTTTCGGCTTCTTTTTTTGTGAAAGTTTGTCGCAAATAAACCCATTTTTTTCTTGCTTCTTCGCCGTTGGACAAATTTAAAATTTGAGCGATAGATTCCCAGCGATTTTGAATAACGTTTTTATTAAAGTGATCTTCATGGCTTTTATCATAAATGTCCGGGCGTTTTTTTACTTCATCAATAAGTTTTTCATACAAATCCAAATCTTTCTCTTCATTCATTTTAAACGCTAATGCGTACAAATTGTGTCTTTTATGATATAAACAGATATAATAACGAATTCGTTAATAAAAATGTTTATTAGTAGTTTTTGTCTCGATTTCAAATCAAGCCTAAGTTTAGGCATTGCTCAGTTTAAAAAATACATAAATCCAAATATCATTTTTCGCAAAATATACACTACATGTAAATAAATCTGAAATATATACTAGATTTTAGGTTTTTTTTCTTTAAAAAAACACGAAAGAACTTGTATAACTTGATAAACATTGTCTTATTTTACATATCTTAAAAAATTATTTATATTTCTATAATAAAAATTCCAAAAAAATAAATATTAAACTTATAACTTCGAAATCTGTTGCAAAATTATCAATTTAGAAGTTATCGAGACGATTTGTGCGCATTTCAACTTATAAATTTATTATTATTTGGCATTAAAAACTTTCAATTAGCTAAATTTTTCTTAAACCTTAAACCAAACTTGGAACTTTTTTCCATCGTTAAACCTTAAACCGTAAATCTTAAACCGTAAACCTTAAATCAAACTGTGAAGCGTTGCTTAAACCTTAAATCTCTCCCATAAACTTTAAACCTTAAATCGTAAACCTTAAACCTGAAGTGTGAATCGGGCTTAACCTAAACTTCTCCTAGAACCGCTGGTCAAAATTGAAATTGACTAAAAACCTAGAGGAATTTTAGAGCTAGAGAAAAAATTCCAGAATTTTTAAATCTACAGTATATCTGTCGAAAAATTTGACCGCAATATTTGAAAGAAAAGCTTTTTAGAAATATTTTTTACAAAATTTATAACCATGTCAAGTTAAAAAAACTCCCAAAATGTTATAAAACATAATATGTATTACAAAATTTCTAAAGTCCCAAAATCGGGTGTCAACTTTATAAAATTTTGGTTGCAATAACAAAACATTTTAAAATGTGTTTTAAAGCAAATCTGACGTTATGAACTTTACACGAAACCGTTTTAATATAGTTTGCAACATTGTGAATTAAACTTTACCAATAATATGGAATACGCTTTATCCAAAATTTTTAACGCCGCCCAAAACAACCGCTGAGTGGGAACGCGTTGCTCAGGATTTTTACGAAAAATGGCAGCTACCACATTGTCTCGGAGCTTTAGATGGAAAACATGTAAATATTCAAAAACCGCTCAACCAGGGATCCCAATTTTTTAATTACAAAGGTTACCATTCAATTGTTCTGTTAGCAGTAGCTGATGCTAATTGTCGGTAAAAATTTTCAAGAAAAGTTATCTGAATTAGTAAAATTTTAAAATATTTTCTAAATCTAACACAAAATTTTAATGAGTGAGTTTTTCTATGCAAATTTTAAAGTTAATTTACAGCCTCCAATTTGCGAAATTTTTTTGTGAAAGTTTGTCGCAAATAAACCCTTTTTTCTTGCTTCTTCGCCGTTGGACAAATTTAAAATTTAAGCGATAGATTCCCAGCGATTTTGAATAACGTTTTTATTAAAGTGATCTTCATGGCTTTTATCATAAATGCCCGAGCGTTTTTTTACTTCATCAAAAAGTTTTTCATGCAAATCCAAATCTTTCTCTTCATTCATTTTAAACGCTAATGCGTACAAATCGTGTCTTTTATGATTTTAAAAGATATAATAACGAATTCGTTAATAAAAATGTTTATTAGTTGTTTTTGTCTCGATTTCAAATCAAGCCTAAGTTTAGGCATTGCTCAGTTAAAAAATACATAAATCCAAATATCATTTTTTCACAAATATACACTACTACATGTCAATATATCTGAAATGTATACTAGATTTTAGGTTTTTTCTTTAAAAAACACGAAAAAACTTGTATAACTTGATAAACATTGTCTTATCTTACGTATCTTAAAAAATTATTTATATTTCTATAATAAAAATTTAAAAAATAAATATTAAACTTACAACTTCAAAATTTGTTGCAAAATTACTAATTTAGAAATTATCGAGACGATATGTGCGCAATTCAACTTATAAATTTATTATTATTTAGCATTAAAAACTTTCAGTTAGATAAATTTTTCTTAAACCTTAATCTAAACTTGGAACTTTTTTTCCATCGTTAAACCTTAAACCGTAAACCGTAAATCTTAAACCGTAAACCTTAAATCAAACTTTGAAGCGTTGCTTAAACCTTAAATCCTTCCCATAGACCTTAAACCTTAAATACTAAACCTTAAACCTGAAGTGTGAATCGGGCTTTAAAGTTCCAAAATCCATAGGGTCCCCCCTTTGGTGAAAACGAGTTGTTTAGTACGAGTTGTTTAGTATAAAAATGTCCATGTAAATTTCAACCCTCTTACGACATTCCCCGGGGTATAAGCTTTCCAACGATACCTCATTCACCTTAATCCGTTGGGTGGTTAGGGAGGAATTAGGGAACACACACACACACACACACACACACACACACACACACACACACACACACACACACACACACACACACACACACACACACACACACACACACACACACACACACACACACACACACACACACACACACACACACACACACACACACACACACACACACACACACACACACACACACACACACACACACACACACACACACACACACACACACACACACACACACACACACACACACACACACACACACACACACACACACACACACACACACACACACACACACACACACACACACACACACACACACACACACACACACACACACACACACACACACACACACACAATTAACTTTATATAATTTCCCCCCATTTTCGTAACCTTTTTAAAAATCATTGGTTTTGATAAAATCAACTGAATTTCAAAAAAAAAAAACAATTCCGGAAAATACTTCAAAAAATATTTTACTTTAAACAATCGAAATTTATAAAAATATTTTTGTAAAGTCAGAAAAAGCACGATTTAAGCAAAAAAAAAGAAAAAAATATCTTTAATTTGGCTTGCCAGCAGTACAAAGTTGTTGCATGTAGCAACTCGCCTTATCCACTATCCGCTATCCGAGGTAATTCCGGTGTGAACGGTTATCCATTATCAACTATCTGCTCCGCTATCAGAGGTTATTTTACTCCGGTGTGAACGGTTATCCACTATCCGCTATCTGAGGCAATTCCGGGGTGAACGCACTATCCGCTGTCCATTATCCGCTATCAACTATCTGCTATCCACTATCCACTGCCATCCCGATGTGAACCGGCCTTTACATTATTTACATTCATTCCTCATCAATACTCAGTCATTAGAAAGAAAAAAACTGGATCTTAAAAGGCAGTTTCTAATTACTCTCTCACAAAATTTTTGTGCTTAAAAAAAGTTGCATTCAATTTAATTGTGGAGTGTCATGTGGAAATTATAGACGAATTTTGTGAACGATTCAAATTTTGACAAAATTATAATCGACATCTTTAATCTGAAAAACGCATTTTTACATTATGGAGTTTGTAAATTAAAATTTTTTCTTTGAATTAGCAATTTATCGGCAGAAATTGTCCGTGGAAACCCAAAATATCATATTTTTTAGGAATGACCAACATCAACATCTTTATGTTAGATAATCCATTTTCAATAAGGTAGAGAACCAGAACCTCCACCCAATCACAAAACGGATTAAGCTAAATGCGGTCTTGTTGAAAAACTTAGTTTGGAAAGTGTCGTAAGGGGTATCAATTTTGTGAAAAAGTTAACACGGGAATTTTTAAACTAGACAACTCATTTTCTCCACGGGACATTTTGATTTTGTCACTTAAATAAGTTTTTTCTCTCTATGAGTCAAAATATATTTTTCGAAGAACAATTATAGACATCCTTATACTAGACAACACATCTTCACCAAAAGGGCCTTCGATTGTTCTACTTGAAAATTTTTGTCTTTGAACTGATTTAAAATTAATGATAAAAAAACTATTATTCGATAGAGAACAAACAATTTCATGCCATATATAGAAAATCAATAGTTTTTTACATGTAAAAACCATACATGGGCAAGTTGGTCCGGAGTGGGGGGGGGGGTTAAACCCCAAATTAGGGGGGGGGGGGGGGTTAAAATACGACAAACCCAAAAAACCCATATCGTTTTTTTTATGGAGTGCATTTTACTCATATCGTTTTTCGATTTTGAAGGAAAAATAGGTTAAAAACATTAATTTTAGGTCAAAAAGCCCTTTTTATTGCATTTTTGAGCTTTTTATTGCTTAAAACATTCATTTTGACCTCAAAACTTAAGTTTGGAGGCAGTTAGAAGTCATTTTAAACATTTTTTTTCTTCATTTTTCCAAAATTGGGGTTAACTTTTCTCCCTCACTTCTAAAGTGGTGGGGGGGGGGGTTAACCCCTACTTCCATAATTTGGGAGGGGTTAACCCCCCCAACCCCTCCCCTGTGCCCATGTATGGCTACAAACACAACTTCCTGATGCACAATTAGTTTTTTTGTGCAAAATAGCTCAAAACAAGTTTTTTAAGGTTTTCAACTTGTCGAAATTTCAAATTTTATGTGAGACTTTAAATATAAACCTTTAAAAAACCATTTTAAACCATGTACAACTACACGATAAAGATAAGCAGTTAGTCGATAGTGAATAATGGAGATACTGTAGCGGCGTTTTTACTCCGGAATTGCCTCAGATAGCGGATAGTGGATAACCGTTGACACCGGAGTAAAAATAACCTCTGATAGCGGAGCAGATAGTTGATACGGATAACCGTTCAGAAGATTCTGCAATCAACTCCTCAGATAGCGGATAGTGGATAAGGCGAGTTGCTACATGCAACAACTTTGTACTGTCTGCAAGCCAAATTAAAGATATTTTTTTTTTTTTGCTTAAATCGTGCTTTTTTTGTTACAAAAAATATTTTTATAAATTTCGATTGTTTAAAGTAAAATATTTTTTAAAGTATTTTCCGAATTGTTTTTTAATTCAGTCTATAAAAATCAATTTCAAAACAATTTCTGAAAATAATTTTAAAAATATTTTTACTTTAAACAATCGAAATTTACTAAAAATATTTTTGTAAATGAAAAAGCACTATTTAAGCAAAAAAAAAGAAAAAAATATCTTTAATTTGGTCTGCCAGCAGTACAAAGTTGTTGCACGTAGCAACTTGCTATCCACTATCCGCTATCCGAGGTAATTCCGGTGTGAACGGTTATCCATTATCAACTATCTGCTCCGCTATCAGAGGTTATTTTACTCCGGGTGTGAACGGTTATCCACTATCCGCTATCCTAGGCAATTCCGGGTGAACGCACTATCCGCTGTCCATTATCCGCTATCAACTAACTGCTTATCTTTATCGTGTAGTTGTACAATATGGTTTGAAAATGGTTTTTTAAATGTTTATATTTAAAGTCTCACATAAAATTTGAAATTTCGACAATTGAAAACCTCAAAAAACTTGTTTTGAGCTATTTTGCACAAAAACTAATTGTGCATCAGGAAGTTGTGTTTGTACCATACATGGGCACGGGGGGGGGGGGGCCTAAGACCCTTCCACTCTCTGAGAAGTGGGGACTTAAACCCCTCTCCACTCAGAAGTGGGAGCCACAATTAACCCCCCCCAATTTTGGAAAAATGAAGAAAATGTCTTTAAAATGACTTCTAACTGCCTCCAAACTTAAGTTTTGAGGTCCAAATGAATGTTTTAAAGCACATAGAGCTCAAAATTATAAAAAGGGCTTTTTGACCTAAAAT
The DNA here is from genome assembly GCA_030248175.1 of Microlaimidae sp. YZB2_3. Lineage (NCBI taxonomy): Eukaryota > Metazoa > Nematoda > Chromadorea > Desmodorida > Microlaimidae > Microlaimidae sp. YZB2_3. Next base: position 12,321 of record JASAMX010029232.1, read on the forward strand.
TAGCGTTTTTTACTTATTTTTCCTTCAAATTGATAAAAAAACCAGATGGGTAAATGTATTCTAGAAAAAAACGATATGGGTGATTTGGTTTCTGGAATTTTAACCCCTCCCCCTAATTTGGGGTTTAAACCCCCCCCCCCCCACTCAGGACCATAATTGCCCATGTATGGTTTTTACATGTAAAACTATTGATTTTCTATATACGGCATGAAAAATTGTTTGTCTATTGAATAATAGTTCTTTATCATTAATTTTAAAATTTACAGTTCAAAGACAAAAATTTTCAAGTAGAACAATCGAAGGCCCTTTGGTGAAGATGTGTTGTCTAGACAATAAGGATGTCTATAATTGTCTTTGAAAATATTCCCAGTCGATAGAGAGAAAATGATTAAGTGACAAAATCAAAATGCTCCCGTGGAGAAAAATGGCAAGTTGCTCAGTTTAAAAAATTCCCGTGTTAAATTTTTCACAAAATTGATACCCCTTATGAGATTTTCCAAAGTTAGTTCTTCAACAAGACCGCATTTAGCTTAATCCGTTTTGTGATTGGGTGGAGGTTCTGGTCTCTCTACCTTATTGAAAATGGATTATCTAACATAAAGATGTTGATGTTGGTCATTCTGAAAAATATGATATCTTTTGGATTTTTATGGACAATTTCTGCCGATAAATTGCTTAGTTCAAAAGAAAAAAATTTTAATTTACAAACTCCATAATGTAAAAATGCGTTTTTCAGATTAAAGATGTCGATTATAATTTTGTCAAAATTCGAAATCGTTCACAAAATTCGTCTATAATTTCCACATGATATTCTACAATTAAATTGAATGAAACTTTTTTAAAGCACAAAAATTTTCGTGAGAGATAATTCCAAACTGCCTTTTAAGATCGAGTTCTTTTCTGAATGACTGAGTATCTGATGAGGAATGAATGTAAATAATGGGGGGGCTGGTTCACATCGGGATGGCAGTGGATAGTGGATAGCAGATAGTTTATAGTGCAGTACTCCACAGCGGATGAGTGCGTTCACCCCGGAATTGGCCTCAGATAGCGGATAGTGGATAACTGTTTACACCGGAGCAGAAGAACCTCTGATAGCGGAGCAGATAGTTTATAATGGATAACCGTTCACACCGGGAATTAATCCTCTGATAGCGGATAGTGGATAAGGCGAGTCCCTACATGCAACAACTTGCACCGCTGGCAAGCCAAATTAAAGATATTTTTTCTTTTTTTTGCTTAAATCGTGCTTTTTCTGACTCTTACAAAAAATATTTTTATAAATTTCGATTTGTTTAAAGTAAAATATTTTTTTAAAGTATTTTCCCGAATTGCCTTTTTTTGAAATTCAGTTGATTTTATCAACTTCTCTGAATTTCAAAAATTTTTTTATATTCCCCCCCCCCCCCCCCCCCCCCCCCCCCCCCCCCCCCCCCCTCCGTCTGTGTGTGTGTGTGTGTGTGTGTGTGTGTGTGTGTGTGTGTGTGTGTGTGTGTGTGTGTGTGTGTGTGTGTGTGTGTGTGTGTGTGTGTGTGTGTGTGTGTGTGTGTGTGTGTGTGTGTGTGTGTGTGTGTGTGTGTATGAGTATACGTAACTGAACGAAGTAATGTACATAACAATGTATTGCTGCCTATTAAATTTAAGACATAATTAACTTTTTGAAAAGTGCTAGATTAGATACTCACTTATAAAAATGAAAACTCCAGTGAGATTAAGAGATCTGGAGCTACAATACCCAAGCCAGGGTACAATTCCCCGAATAAACCTTATATCACCCCATAAATCCATTTCAAAGAAAAATAAAAAATAAAAAATATATATTGTAAAACAAGACTCCTGCCGCATATGGAAACCATCAAACTACTTTTTTAATTTTTTTCTCGCGCCGCCAACCACTTTGCGCAAAATAAAAAATCAATCAAATGCGCGCGTATTTTATTTTTTATTAAATTAATCTGGAAATGGAGAAAAATATTTTAATCACCTATCGAGTGGGATAAAATCTATTCCTGAAAAAAACAATAGAAAAAATCTGTAGCCGACTTTTACCTAGGTAAATTTATTTTCACTCGCATCCTTAAGCACGTAAAATGCTGTAGTTCCAACCGTGCGTCAGAATGCGCGCCCAGATCAAAATTGTTTCATTCCTGTTTGCCAAGTATTTTGAAGCTGAAAAATCATCGGCATGAGAAGCAACATTTGCAATTTTTTAAAAAGTATAAATTAAGAAAATTTAATATGGAAATTTTTTAAAATGTCTCAACTTCTTTAATCAAAACATTGCGACTAACTTAAAAACAAATAAAATCGTGCATAAATCAAAAAGTTTTAACTGAAACTAACTATAATGTACCTGATATTGCAACAATAGCAAACGCTAAACTTCTTGTGTAAGTTATATACAAAGTTAGACTAGAAAAACCGCGAGAAATTCCCTATGCCGTGTCCTCCAATAAATACGTCCTGAAAATACAATTTTATGCTGTGCCTTTTTTATTATTTTCATTTTTATATTTGTTGCTAGGATTATATTAAAATATTTCAAACAAGTTAAAATTTCTTTAAATTTGATTTCAGATAGAATTTTAAAACTAAACAAATTTTTCCTAATATTATTATATATTAATATTAAAAATATATATTGGATATTTGTAACAAAACAAATAGATTTGTATTTTATTTTTTCTAAATTTTGAACTTTTTTACTAAAAAAATTTTTTTTTTCAACCCATATCTAACGCAATCTATACGCAGCTGGCAAAATATTCTGAAGATCCCTAATCTATCTTCTACAAAAAAAAATTTATTTAAAAATAAAATTAAAACATAACGTTGGTTGTTATTAGGAGCTTTAAAATTTTAAATTACAACTGGGTGAAAACAAGTAACAATTAGGACCCCTAGGTTATGGGATGAAACTACTTAAAAAATATTTGTACCTATTTTAATTAAATAGTTATATTGTTTAATGATTATAAAAGTAGTTTGTTAGCATTATTTATTTTGTACAAAAATTTTAACAACTCGGTGTTTACTTTTTTACTTTACAAACTGTTTCAAGAATGAAACCCCCTACTCCAAAGACATTTGCATATCTTTGTTGTTTTGACAGAATAAAGGCTAGTTCATAACTTACTCACAACGTCTTTAGCACGAAGTCCAATAATAACCCTCTTGCAACTTTGTCCAAAGGACAAAAACAGTGTCAAAACGTCCATTGGATTTTGTCTAAAGGACAAAGTCCAAGGATAACGTGTTTTATACTTTTTTGTCTTTTGGACTTTTCATTTTTACTTTGTCCTTTGGACTTTGTCCAAAGGACTAATTTCAAGTAGCATTCATACTTCGTTCCCAGGAAAAGTCCAAGGACCTTTGGCTGGTCCAAAGGATTGAGTGACTAGGACCGCGCCGACCTTCGGGCAGCACCCAACGTGAGTACGAGTACCACCTGGTTGCTGGATCTTTTCTTATAGAAATGAGTCCAGCCTGGCATGGCGAGAAAAAGGTTTTGAACGTCGCGACATGGCAGTTTTCATCGAGCAAACCAGTGGACAAATACAGCTCATTTCGTGTGGAGTTTGTACCACTGGCCTATGTACTACGTTAAATAGTAAGATCAATATTAGGCGACAGATGAAAAATCCTTTAGACGAAACCTCGCAACGAGTAAATACGCCGCATGCAGTGAACACTCTTAGACCTGGTTCACACTGAGGGCTACTACCGTGGGGATGCCACCTAAGGCGACATCTGCCATGCCGTTGCGTCCAAAGTTAAACAAGGACCATGTCCACCTAGTGCAACTGCTACTTCGCGGTGGTGATGCCACCGTGGCATTGCCACCAGCGTGAACACGTCATATTTTTAACGTTGGACACAACAGCGGTGCACCACCGTGGCATTGCCACTCTCAAGCGGCGAACCTGTAACTCTAGTGAAGACCGCCAACATCATTATCAATGTTGAACGAAGAGGGGTGAAATTTTTCACGGGCGAACCATGTGAACCATGGGCGAAATTTTCCGCCTCTGCGTTGAAACCTCAGCCAGCCTTTGCATACTGCATAGGGCAGAAAGTTTAGGTAGGTAAACATCAACAACAGTTAATTCCGCTTTTTTAAATTGTTCCTCTGGACTTTGTCCAAAGGACGTTTCGCCAAGCACTAACCAACTTTAGTCACTCACACAAAGATAATAACAGTAATAAAGCACATTAGGTTGTAAAGTTTGTGCAGCAGGCAATTGCAGCCAGAAGCCAACCGCTTAATAGGCCAACTCCGACCACGAGCAATCAGGACAATCTCAAAATAATTCAGAAAACTAAACATTTAAACACGTACTTCCATAATTCTGTTAATCACGGTGCGACCGAAGTGTTTAAGGTGAGCAGAAGCGCCCTTGTGAATCGGCAGAATTAAAAGTGTTACATCATCATCGAGCGGAAAGTTTGCCGGTAGAAGATATCTTAAAAATAAAAGGATTAAATTAAATTAAAATTAAAGGCACAATAAATTTTTCCTGATCAATACGTAACTGAACGAAGGTTAACTGTAGAACATACATT
>JASAMX010029234.1:0-11082 GCA_030248175.1 Microlaimidae sp. YZB2_3
TTTTTTCCGCCTTTGCCACGGGTGCTTTTTTTCCGTAAACCAACTAGTAGCCGAAATTAAGGCTGGCTGAATTTAAGTTAGTTACCCTAATGAGTAAAAATGTTTTGCATTTTTAATCCAAGAACATTTTGTTGATTAGATATAGTATAAATCGAAAAAAAAACTAAACTGATATAAATGACACAAAACTAAATTTTGTAATGTTTGGTTTTATTATTTTATTTTAATAAAATTAAAAAATTTTTTTTTTTTTTGATAAAACTTTTTGGGTAAATTCCACATTAAAAAAACATTTTTACATAATTATGTTCTGATATTATCATAAGGTGGTTTTTCCAGTCTTAAACAGTTTGATTATTTTTGTAAGGAATCAATTCTTGTTTCAATATGGTTAGAATCGATTTGTTAAAAGTTATTGTCAACTGATTTTCTCAGTTTTTGAGTTAGAAACAAGACATGGGTTGTGTAAAAAAAAAAAAAATATGTTGTGGCGATAAAAAAATAAAAATTACTTCCTGTTTTCGCTCGATCTTCTCTAGTAATAATTATGTATGTTGATTTATTTTAAGAAATCTTAAATATTCTTTTGGTGAAAATTAAAAAGCCAAGCACGTGTTTAAAAATTAAGTAATCTAAACAAAACTTGGTCGTATTTTGACTTTTTCAACAATCGACCGTAGAAAATTATTTAATTTGAAATATTTGCAAAAAAAACCAAACATTTTTCAAAAAAAAAAACAACTTTAAGGTCTCTCCGGACAGTTTTCTTAAGTATGGAAAATCGCGATTTTTGGCATATGAGATCTCGTGAAATACAGTAATATTTCACTAAAAAATTTATATGAGTGTTAAAAAATCAGAAATATCACGATTATAAAGTGAACATTCATTATATTATTGTAAATAATTGAAATAATTGATATTAAAAATCAAATTGCAATGAAATTTTTTAAAACCCTTAAAAATATTTACTGCACACTATTTATTTAAAAAATACTTTCAATAGAGAGACACAGTTACCCTCTTTTACGTACGTAAAAATTAAACTGAATATTGTTGTATTTATGGTTTAATATACAATTTTCCGTGAAAAATGGGGGTTAATTTTTTCAAAATTTCGTTAAAACTTCGATTTAATTTAATTTGGTAAAATTTAAAGCTCCAGATAGTATATTTCTATTGAAATTTATAATTTTCGGAAGGCCATAATATCTTTTGTATTTTTTAACGCATAAATAATTCTGTCGTGCGTCGTGCGTTTTATCGATTTATTTCAGAGGGGGTGTTTATAAATCGCTTTTAGTGCGCATCATCCCATGGTATCAGTGGCGTAGTCGGTTAGCGCATCGTTATTATTTGAAAGGTCTAGGATCGATTCCCACATAAAACAGATTTGGCCACATTTTTTTTTATTTTAATAATGTTTTTTTATTTTTTTTAAATTTTAAAAATTTATTTCACATAAATTCAAAAAATATCATTATTGTAAACAGGATTTGTTGCCTGCTTTTCGCCAATTAGTCAAATTTTCGTCATTTGAATATCTTAAAATATTATAATAACCAAAATTATAATAATTCAAAAATAAATTGTGTAAATAAAAATGGGTAATTTTTGCTCTTTATTGCAATTGGTTTACTACTGAACGCTCTGCAATAAAAATGGTTTACTACTGAACGCTCTGCAATAAAAATTGTCCACTGTCCTGTGAGACCTTAAACATTGTAAATATAAAAATTCCAGGTTATTTGTTGAAAAACAAAAGCTTTTTAGCTTAGCTGATTGATCTAATTTCCCAAAACTGTGCCTACTAAAGTGATTTATCTTGTATTGAATTATGTTTCAAGCGTGCTCACAAAAACCGCAAGAAATTTTTATTTAAATCGCAATATTACCTATTTTCTTATCGTTTTTGATTCTAAAACTTCTCTAATTGTTATAGCGTCATAAATAATTAACAAACATTCCGAATTGCGAATTTGACGGGTGTTTTTTAACAAATATTTAGTGAAGTTAGCTTAGAAATTTTGGAATTCTCAAAAGTTAAAATTTTAAAAAGTATGGTAGCAAAAATTTAAGATTTCAAGATTTACGGCAACTCCAAAGAGGACAGGGCCTATATCGCGGTCAACTTAAAAATATCCATGTTTTGAACATTTCAAGTAAAAAAACATAAGTTTTTACGCAGAAACAATATATCAAAATGATCAAAAAAATTTATCACTTTATAAAAATTGTTTACGATATCGATCATAGTAATGGTGTCGTGGCTAAAATTAAAGTTTTTAATATTTTTTAAATGAGAACCAACGAAGAGTTTCACTTTTGTTTAAATTCAAGCACCACCAGCAAGATTATTATGTTTTGTCTTCAATTTTCATTTTTGTTTAGACTATAAATACGATTTATGGTCAGTTCAGTTTCTTTTTTCTGATCAACTGCCACAACGAAAATGTTTGAAATATTTTTTTTTAAACTATAATTTTATTGGACACCCGCTACCATTTTTCAAAAAGTATTTTTGTTTGTTATCAAACTTTGTCGTTTCTATTAAATTAAAAATACTTCCTTTCCGGAGCCCCCAGAAAACCCCCAAAACCAGGGACGTAGCCAGAGTTTTATTTGGGGGGCGGATTGTAGTACAAAAAAAAATTTCGGGGAGGGGGGCGGAGCCCTCCCCACCCGAAATTTTTTTTGGGGGGGGGGAGGCGGAGCCCCCCTTAATTTTTCAAAACGTTAAAAAAGCAGGGATAAACGTAGATAAAGCTGTATAATACACTTTTTTTGGCCTAATAACCTATTATCTAATGTTTTTAGCAATAAAAACATGTTTTCTTAGTTACAAATTCCATTAGCACACATTGGCAGAGCCTGGATTTCACAAAAAAGGAATTTAGAGACCTTTCAGATCATACATGGGCACGGGGGGTTGGGGGGTTAACCCCCCAAATTCTGAGAAGGGGGGTTTAACCCCCCCCCCCAACCCCCCCACTCAGAAGTGGGGGGGAGAAAAGGTTAAACCCCCCCAATTTTGGAAAAATGAAGAAAAAAAATGTCTTTAAAATGACTTCTAACTGCCTCCAAACTTAAGTTTTGAGGTCAAAATGAATGTTTTAAGCAATAAAAAGCTCAAAAATGCAATAAAAAGACTTTTTGACCTAAAATTAGCGTTTTTTTACCTATTTTTCCTTCAAAATCGAAAAACGATATGGGTAAAATGCACTCCAGAAAAAAAAACGATATGGGTATTTTGCGTTTCTCGGATTTTAACCCCCCTAATTTGGGTTTTAACCCCCGCCCCACTCCGCACCAACTTGCCTATGTATGTTTCAGACCACTGGCTACACCCACACTGTAAACCAAAGCACATGAGCAGCATCTTGACTCCATGTTATTTAGGGTACCTACCTACCTATATGAAAAAAATCCGAGTCAATGCTATAGGCGGCTGGAAAATTTAGGAGGGGGGAGGTACATAAATCAACCAATATGATTGTTTGTTTTGCTTTCTGTGTAGTACTTATTACTTATAAAAAATATTGTACTAACTTTGAAATAACTTAGCATTAGGCAAGATAAATAGCGAGATATATGTATGTATACTATAGAAAGTGACCGCTGAGCAAAGCGAAGCGGAAAAATTTTGTTTTTTGGGGGTCAATTGGGGTACTAAAATTATTTTATAGTTTGGCGCCGAGCGATTAGCGAGGCGCTGGAAAATTTTGAATTTTTAGCCTCTGAAAACCCCCAAATTTTACTATCTGGTGACCATTTCGGGGGGTGACCCACCCCCGCCCAACCACTATCCCTATTTTTCCCCCTGTCCGACCGTTTCGGGGGGGGGGCGGCCGCCGCCCCTTGCCCCCCCCTGGATACGTCCCCCAACAAATAAACTTTATTAAACTATTGTAAACTTTATTACAAAATGCAAGTTAAAAATATAGGATGTTTGGGCAGATTTAAACTAAATAAAAAAACTAGGAATAATGATCTATTTGAATAATCACTGCAGTAGTTCAAGACTGATATTTTGATGCGCGGTTGAAAGTTATCTTGGGATAACTTATTTTTATGTGCTTCAGGAGGCGAGTGAAAAATCAATTTTATCCAGGTTAAATTTAATCATTGTTTTAAGGTTAAGAATTTATTCAACTCAAAAGGTGAGGAAATATTTTCTCCTGTAGGATTAATTTAATAAAAAGTAAAATACGCGCATTGACTAAGATTTTTTTTTTTGCGCGAGGTGGTTTTATGGCGGGAGAAAAAAATTTAAAAAAATTATTTGCATTCAGTTTCACTTCCATATGCGGCAGTATTATTAATTTACAATATATATATATATATATATATTTATTTTCATTGGAATGAATTTATCGGGTAAATATAAATGTTTCGTCAGAATGCGACTGCGACCCCAGTTCATTGGATGGTTTGCGCAAACTCATATAATTTTAAATAAAAAACTAATATCAATTTTTCGCTAAAGAAATAAAACAGTTAAAAGTCGTGTTTTCACAGTTATTACTATTTTTACAAATACCATAAAAAATGATGTTTTCTCAATTTTTCAGTCAGCGGTCATCCTACTCAAAGCAGGACAGCTTGTAGTCCTGCATTCCATATATAAATTCCCTCAGACAGTTGATATTTTCAATTGCATAAGACTGATTGCCTCAAATTGTCCGCCACTATCCGTACTGATTTCACTAGCTAAAAAGCAATTAACCCTTTATAATTTTTTTTTATCCAAAAAGTGCTGCGAATCCGCAGAAGGGATTCCGTGTCAGTGCTGCTCAGTGTTAAACGCCGCGTCTCGACAGCGATAGGGGTGAAGTTTAACACTGAGCAGCGATGGCGCGGAATTTTTTTGCAGATTTGCTGTGAAAAAAATTCAAATGGGTAAAAAGTTCAAAGAACCAAGTGTCATAACCACAATACTGCTAGCCGATGACGGTTGCAATAAGCAAAACATGAAACAAAAATTATTGAAGATACAAGTAAGTACCAACCAGTCTGCTTTTTTTGTACTTTTAATTTAAACGCATGTTCATTTTTAGAATTAGGATTAAAATAAAATTAAGTGGAATTATGTTTTAATTAGTGATGTTCCCCGGAGCTCCCCCCTATTTTGATATTAATTATTTAAGGATAATTAAAGAGGAATGGCATAAATTATTTTGTTAAAAATTTTTTTGTAAACTAAATTTTTTGCAAAACTTATTTAAATCAATAAAAATACTACAATACAAATACAAACGGAGTAGTTTAAAATTTATTTCAAGCTTAAATAAGCCTCTAAAGGTCTATTCATACTTATGACAAAACGTCCTTTGGACAAAGTCCAAAGGGAAAAGTCCAAAGGACAACGTATTCATACTTCTTTTGTCCTTTGGACTTTTCCCTTTGGACTTTTCCCTTTGGATTTTGTCCTTTGGACTTTGTCCAAAGGACGAATTCTGAGTAGCGTTCATACTTCGTCCAAAGGACAAAGTCCAAAGAACGTTTTGGCTTGTCCAAAGGACGTTTTGGTTTGTCCTTTGGACTTTGTCCAAAGGACGTTTTGTCATAAGTATGAATAGACCTTAATCGTTCATTTAACGGGTGAAGCTTCGGAACTTCCTCCGTTTTAAATGGCGGGAGCTCCGGAGCATGATATTGGAGGGTAGGAACATCACTAGTTTTATTGAATGCTTTTGTAACAAGGAAATATCGATTTTAAGACACAAACGTATCGACCTACCTAGCATTACAAAAATTGAGTCGGCGGTCCCACCACGAAACAAAGTCCCTCCCAAATTAAATGCATTCTGTTGTATTATTTTTGAAATTAGAAACACTACATATAATAAAACATCTATTTGAAAAATTTTGACGCCCTTTTTTGTATTCAATTAAAGCATTACAAAATGTTTTTTTCTGGTTAATCGAAATAAATTTACATAATAAAACACCTTATTATTGCTTAAAATAGCTCTAAATAATGGCCAGAAGTTGAGAAAAGTATTCGAAATTGTTTAAATATTGTTGTTTAATCTCCGGTTTCCGAAAAAATTAGGTAAAAATTATTAGTTTCATAACGAATTCTGATTTCGCGGCGGGACCGCGGACCCAAAATTGCTAGATAGGTCCATAGACAAGTGATACTGTACACGAGGGTGCAGCAAAAAAAGCAAGTTGATGTATGGTTTGAGGTGGAAAGACAGTAACAAGAATGCATGAAACTAGAATATGTCCGACTGTGTGTTAATAATAGGTAGATTGTTCCATAATATAGATTTTTTATCATGTAAAAAAATCTACTACGACCTATGGAATAATGTTCATGATAATTTTTCTATGTAACACTAGATTATTCTACATGTTAACCGCGAATTTGCAAACAAAAACCTGCGAACGTAAAACTTTTATGAGGTTTTTTACGTAATGTTGTCAAATATTCAACGTCTTTTTGTTGAATCCGACGATAAAATATTACATGTTAAAACAAAGTATTTCGAATAATTTGAGTTAGTTAACAGTATTATGCAGAAAAATTTCATCTATGCATTTTGCGTTTACTATTTACAATTTTTTTACTTTGCAAGCTTCGAACTACAAAAAAACTGCGATCGCAAAATCCTCAGATGAAGTTTATTACACGTAAAGGTTGTCAATAATTTCCAGTTTTTTGTTGCAACGGACGTATCATGGGTGGCGCCGCGCCAACCATAATTAGAGAACGTGGGTAAATTTTGAAATTCAGAACCTTCTTCTTCTTATTATTATTATTATTCCAACGCTCCATCCTTAAAAGCGATATTCCTCATTCGTTACTGATTCATCAAAAATAAACATGGGCTCATAAGAAAGAACAAGGAATTACGCAACTTTCTTAGGAAGCACTTTTTTGATTAAGGTCCTTGTTATCGATTTATTGATCAGAATTAAAATATTGAAAAACAGACAAATAAAAACTCCCAACCGCACAATAACAGCCTTTTGGCAACAATAAGGATTGTACAGAGCAGACAACCAACATCCCCTCATTAAAACCGCACAAAAAAAGCAGACGGGTTTTAATTGGTGGCAGAAACGGAACCAAATCCCAGCGCCATCTGCTTCAACCGCGCGGAAATCGGCAAAAACAACAAAGTACTTTTTTTAATTCTTGCATTACTGATGACAACATTAATTCAAAGTTTTATTTATTAAAAAATAATAATAAGCGTCGGTGGCGCGGGAGCGCCACGCGCCGGTAGGTAATCATCGGTGGTGCGGGGGAGCAACACTGCAATTTAACCCACCGCACCGCACCAACTATACTTAGAGAACGTGAGTAAATTTTGTAATTCATTTCATCATCTTAATATTATTATTTTTACTCTAGAATTATAATTGCAATCATAGGCGCACGGCATCGCGCCAACTATATTTAGAGAACGTAGGTAAACTTTGTCTGGAGCGCCACTGCACCGCACTCACTATAATTAAACAACGTGGGTAAATTTTGTCTGGAGCGCCACTGCACCGGACTAACTATAATTAAACAACGTGGGTAAATTTTTTAATTTAAATTCATCATCTTCTTATTATTATTTTTTATTTAAAAAAGTATATCTCGGCAACGGAATGATTATAAACATATGTCATTGCGCAGCTAAAACTATAGTTTATTAGGCTATTTTTTTAATTTAATTCAAAAAAAGTGGTAGACTAGCCTTAAAAAATGCTCTAAGAATAGAGCAGGAAAAAGGAGCGATTTTTCCCCGGGCGTATGTTTAGACAGAAAAGATGTGGACTATTCTGAGATGGACATTATGTGGACTATAGAAAATTTGCATTTGGTTTGGGCAGCTGCTCACTAAATAAAAATTTCTACCATACGATAATGATTTGTTTATACATTGATCTAATCACACAGCACTGTTGCATTTTTTTTTAGTTTGATGAAATGTCAATTGAAAAAATTATACTCACAGCAATCTTTGACAAGCGCGAAATCGCCACTTTTTCAAATTTATAGCTGTTTTTTACACATACAAATATAACCTTCAAATTGAAAAAGTGGCGATTTCGCGCTTGTCAAAGATTGCTGTGAGTATAATTTTTTCAATTGACATTTCATCAAACTAAAAAAAAATGCAACAGTGCTGTGTGATTAGATCAATGTATAAACAAATCATTATCGTATGGTAGAAATTTTTATTTAGTGAGCAGCTGCCCAAACCAAATGCAAATTTTCTATAGTCCACATAATTTCCATCTCAGACTAGTCCACATCTTTTCTGTCTAAACATACGCCCGGGGAAAAATCGCCCCTTTTTCCTGCTCTATTCTTAGAGCATTTTTCAAGGCTAGTAAATTATTTTATACGCAAAAACGTAGAATATTTTGTCTAATTTAAATTATTCGACAGTGTATTATGTTGAAAAACTTCATCTAGGAGCCTTCCGTTCGCAAATATTTATTTTTACATGATAAAAAATCTACACTGGAATAATCTATCTATAATTTGAACAACTTTTTAACACAAATTTGAACATTCTCTACTCTTTTTTATTCTTGAAAATACTAATCAGATTCTAAAACAATCAAAGGTTAAAAATTAGTTTTTCATGTTAAACTAAAAAGTAATAACAAAAAAACCCCGGGACCTGATAAAAACTCTAAACTGCAAAAATGGTTTTAAACAAATGTAAACAATTTTTTTACATTTTAAAGTTTTAACATTTGTGTTTGGGAATTTATTTATTCTAATAACTCCTAATACTGCGCTGAATATAAACGTACGACAGCAATAAAAATTTTGTCTGATATAAAATCACCAATTAATTGCGCCTGTGGTTCTTTTGTCATGTTAGCTACACAATCATAAAATCCTATAGTGTCATGACCGAGCTGGTAATATTAAAACAGCAAGGAAATTACATATATATTTTTTAATAAATTTTAAACAAAAACCGTTTTAATTCATGTTCTCTCGTGTCCAGCACCTTTGTGTTACCTTTGCATAGTAAATCTATTTGTTTATGTAATTGCATTGAAAGCAAAATCTGAAGCCCAGTATTTTGATTATTAAATAAATATCAGATCTAATTTTAAATATTAAATATTTAAGTGCGTTTACCTGTTATCCCTGAATCCTTTGAATCTTTTGATTCTCCAGTAAAATATAACCTGCAATGAGAAAAGTTATAATCTTGCTAATACAATAAAGCATGTTCAGGGACTTCATATGACATGCATTTCAAGAATTTAACGAATATTTCTTATCAATTTATATTCATTCGTTTTAAACTTTTTTTGTAAGTTTAACAATATGAATTCGCATATTCTAAATTTTTCATGCAAGTTAATGATTTTTAGATGCAAAATTTTAAACTGAATTAAAAAAACTGATGATAAATATTAATGGCCAAATCAGCTGGTATTTAAAACAAATATAACATTAACACTAAAATACCAATTCTCACATAAAAAAACAAACTTTATGTTTTACTGAAATATACTGATTATGTAACCTACTGGAATATAACTATATTCTAGCAAAAGACGAAACAAAGTTTCGAAAAAAAGCCTTATATTAAATGGAATAGTATAAAGCTACATAAGTCTAAAAACTAAATGCCAGAAAAGACTGAAACAAGTCTCTTTAAAACCTGTAAATTAATAACAGATTTTGTGAAATTTTCAGAAAAACAAAACCGAATAAAAACAATACGTGTAAAAGCTTTAGTTTGCGTTTTTTAACAATTAATAAAACTTATTTCACATAAATTTCTCTCAAAGTGGATTAACTTTTTACATGAGTTAACCAGCTGTGAATACCACAGTATTAGTTAAGTCACACGTCGTCAAAACGATACAAAAAAAGTATAACGCAAGCGTCGCAGTAACCATAAAAATTTCTGTCAAAATAAGTTATTGCATTGCGCATTAAATTTTGTAATTTGTCATTATTTTCGTATAAAGCAAAACATACCGCCATATTAACGGCTTTTTAAAATCAAATATCTAGTTTTAAGTCCGAAAAACATTGAAAAATTCAGATTTAATATAAGGCGACTTTTAATTTAACAAATACATTGACAGCTAATTTGTTTTATGTAATAAATAGAAACATTAAAGAAAAAGTCGCCTTATATTAAATCTAAATTTTTCAATGTTTTTCGGACTTAAAACTTGATATTTGATTTTAAAAAGCCGTTAATATGGCGGTATGTAACGCTTTATACGAAAATAATGACAAATTACAAAATTTAATGCGCAATGCGATAACTTATTTTGACAGAAATTTTTTATGGTTACTGCGACGCTTGCGTTATACTTTTTTTGTATCGTTTTGACGACGTGTGACTTAACTAATACTGTGGTATTCACAGCTGGTTAACTCATGTAAAAAGTTAATCCACTTTGAGAGAAATTTATGTGAAATAAGTTTTATTAATTGTTAAAAAACGCAAACTAAAGCTTTTACACGTATTGTTTTTATTCGGTTTTGTTTTTCTGAAAATTTCACAAAATCTGTTATTAATTTACAGGTTTTAAAGAGACTTGTTTCAGTCTTTTCTGGCATTTAGTTTTTAGACTTATGTAGCTTTATACTATTCCATTTAATATAAGGCTTTTTTTCGAAACTTTGTTTCGTCTTTTGCTAGAATTTCCGCCTTTTAATGCGTTGAATTCAATTTCAATTATTAAAGATATAAAACATTAAAAAATGTACTCATTTTAAAAGAAACGTCATGGTCTCCTCATGATATGAATACTATTATTTTCATATCCAAAACCTCATGTAATTTTAAGCCGTATACTATACAAAAATTAAGTCTGGGTAACTCCGTAAAATTGTATGGAACCTGAAAGAACCATATAAAATAGTGTGTTTTTATTCTGTTTAAATTTTTTTAGTTAGACCTGATTTAACCACTTTTTTTGGAAATTAGCTTTATTTGGACTTTTGTTTGTGCTTGATTTTTCTGGATTGATGGTTTATTTTTAAACATCAAAACCACACCATTGTAAATGGTTTTTCCAGGTTCCATACAATTTTACGAGGTTACCCAGACCAGTCTTTTCTCGCATTAAATTTTTGGAGTGATT
>JASAMX010029235.1:0-11322 GCA_030248175.1 Microlaimidae sp. YZB2_3
AATGAAAACAGAAGAATTTAAACTATGCATAAACTATGCTTAGTATCATACATGGGCACGGGGGGGTTGGGGGGGTTAACCCCCCCCCCCAAATTCTGAGAAGGGGGGTTTAACCCCCCCCCCCACTCAGAAGTGGGGGGGAGAAAAAGTTAACCCCCCCCCCCAATTTTGGAAAAATGAAGAAAAAAAATGTCTTTAAAATGACTTCTAACTGCCTCCAAACTTAAGTTTTAAGGTCAAAATGAATGTTTTAAGCAATAAAAAGCTCAAAAATGCTATAAAAAGGGCTTTTTGACCTAAAATTAGCGTTTTTTTACCTATTTTTCCTTCAAAATCGAAAAACGATATGGGTAAAATGCACTCCAGAAAAAAAACGATATGGGTATTTTGCGTTTCTCGGATTTTAACCCCCCCCCCTAATTTGGGGTTTAACCCCCCCCACTCCGGACCAACTTGCCCATGTATGCTTAGTATGATATTAATTCTGTTATTTGATCAATAATAAAAAAAATAAAAATAAAATCTAGGAGGGGGTCCTAGGGGGGTCGAACCCCCCTAGCTTTTTAAAGGGGGTCGACCTGGGGTGCGAAATTTTGAAATCTAGATGGGGGTCAGATGGGGTCCAGTGTCTAAAGCAAAACAGTTTTAAACCATAATAACTTTAATAATAGTTCTTTTTTATAAGATAATACTACATTTTATTGAATAAAAAGCGATTTTTTTTTCTATTTATTTATATTTAGGTATAAAAAGGGTGTAAAAACATAAATTTGTGTTAAAAATTCACGTTTTTGCAAGACCATGGGTAAATGTATTTTAAAATCTAGGAGGGGGTCCTAGAAGGGTCGAACCCCCCCCCCTAGCTTTTTAGAGGGGGTCGACCCGGGGTGCGAAATTTTGAAATCTAGATGGGGGTCAGGTGGGGTCCGGTGTCCAAAGCAAAACAGTTTTAAACCATAACTTTAAAAATAGTTCTTTTTATAGAATAATACTACATTTTATTGAATAAAAAGCGATATTTAGGTATAAAAAGGGTGTAAAAACATAAATTTGTGTTAAAAATTTACGTTTTTGCAAGACATTGGGTAAATGTATTTCTAAATCTAGGAGGGGGTCCTAGAGGGGTTGAACCCCCTAGCTTTTTGGAGGGGGTCGACCCAGGGTGCAAAGTTTTGAAATCTAGATGGGGGTCAGGTGGGGGGAGGGAGGACCCTGGATTTTTTTCTAGGGGGGAGCCCCCAAAATTTCGAGGCTTGGGGGGTGGACCCCACTCTACCCTCCCTTGTTTATCTGTCTACATCTCGTCTTCGGAAAACTAGTCTTTTAAACATCTCGTTTTTGGAAAACTCGTTTTTGGATGTGATTTTGTGAACGCACTTTTTAAAAGACAAGTTTCTCTTATTTTTTGACTAAAGCTCATAACTTTTTTTCAGAACCTCAAATCCGAAAAAAAAACCACACAAATGAGGTCCACGTGTTTGATTTATGCTATAAAGATGTTTTACAATTTGTAATTATTTTTGAATCAGTCAAATCGAATTTTGGTACACGTATGCGTATGGAACTTGTACCATAAACTTTTATTAAATGATTTATTCAAAAAACTGAGAACCTAAGCCTAAGCAAAACCTAAAAATCAAGCAAAACTTTACCATGGTAAATTTGTATTTAATGATGCTTTTTGAACTGAAGAGTAAAAACCTTATTTTTTTCCCAAGCCAAAGCAAAACCCAAAAATCAAAAAAAATTTTATCATTGGGGTCGAAACTCATTGAAAGTACGTTTACGAAATCGTATCCAAAAGACGATTTTTCCGAAGACGAGATGTTTAAAAGACGAGTTTCCCGAAGACGAGATGTATAAGATGAGATGTTGAAAGACGAGACGTAGAAGACGAAATTTCCGGACACCGCCGATACTGACGTGGACTGTCCAGGAGTAGATGCGTCCATGGTAGAAAACAAGTCCTTTTTGGCAAGCACTAAAAGATACCTACTATACCTACTACACCTACTACACCGACGGACCTAAGCAACCTAAGCAACCTAAGCAAAACCTCAAAATCAAACAAAACATTAAATTTAGCTTGATTTTAAGGTTTTGCTTAGGTTGCTTAGGGAAATTTTAGTAACAAGCTTAGGTTAGCTTAGCTTAGGTCCGTCGGTGTAGTAGGTGTAGTAGGTGTGGTAGGTGTCTTTTAATGCTTGCCTCCTTTTTCCCTGAATATTGCTCCCATTACACTATGGTTGAAATATATCTGACTGACGTCGAGAATTAGTATTCAAACATGAGAAACCAATTTATATTATAATGTTAAAAAAAAAAAACAAATAAGAACGTAGATTTTTTCTTAATTCCACCTTTTTTACAAAATATACAAAAATTAACCAATTTTAGCCCTTAAAAAATTGCATTTGGGTTTTAAAATAAAAAATTTGATAAATAATATTAAAAATACGGGTTTTGATCTTTATTACTAAACCGCTTTTGTTGTTGTTGTTTGTTAAGGTACTTTACAAACTGCTAATACTTTGATATAAACCTCAGTGATAAAACCTAATAGATATAGGCTAAGTGCTTTTTAGCTTGCTAATGTACCTATGCATGCCATGTGTCCCTAGGTATAGCTGTTATGTATATTCAGGAAACTCAGTGACTTTATGTTTCAAAATTATTTTGAGTATATAAGTAAAATGTTTTCCTAAGAATGTATGTAGAACCTTCTAGAACATTCTGGAAAGTGAGGTCATATTACCTAATGCTCATTAGCTAAGAACTTTCTAGAAACTTCTGAAAGCATGCTTTGCTGGTATATAAATGGGACCTGTTAGCTCCTGATTATTGTGTATATTTGCCTTTTCTTTTGTGCTTTGCCATTACTGCTCTGGCTATATACTGCCTGTACTATACTGCTGCTTTGCCTTGTGCTACTTGCTACTGCTGCTGTTTATTTGTTCCTGTTAGCAAATAAACCACTATTGTGGAATCTTTTTGTGGACAACGCCACTGAAAACACAACATTGTTTTTGTTGCATTACCTGAAATTTATCTTCTCAATGCAGATTATGCAAAGGGCAGACGCTAAGACAAGCCAAGAGGGGCGAAAAAATCCTCCCATGGTTGAGACTCTTCGTCCAACATTAATAACGATGTTGGCAAGCTTTACCGCTAGAATGTTCACTGCATGCAGTGTTCACTCATTCCGAGGTCTTCGTCTAAAGGATTTTTTAAGTCGCCTAATATTGATTTCACTATTTAACGTCGTACATGGGCAGCATAGGTATTATATAAAAAGTATAAAAAGCATAATTAATATAAAAAAATTAAAAAAATGTAAAAAATATATAAAAAGCATAATTTAGAGCAATAATTTGTTTAAAAAATGATAAGCTTTAAAATCTGTATTAGTAATTTGTAAACATGTTTGAAAAGTGGTAGAAAAAGATTGTGTGAAGTAAAACAAGTATCAATATCTTAAACAAGCATAAACAAAATAAGATAACATCGACCACAGCCGTTTTTTTTACATTTTTTTGCTCGAAAAAAGCTTTTTTAAAAATCTCTGCTCTATATCTGCTCCCGAGTATATTGGATTATTCCGGGGTATAAAAAAGAATTTTTTATTTATGTTTAATGCTAAGGATTTTTGGAAACCTTAGTAATTAATAGAGATCAAATCAAGCTTTAATCAAATCGCTTTCGCATTTATTTTCACACAATATTACAAACTATAAATTAATAAAAACTTTTACTTTAATTTTTTTTATTTGTAACATTTCGTTCTTGTGCGTACTTGAGCTTCATTGTGTAAAACATCAATTTGGCCGATAAAAAATCGGAAGTTTTTTATGTGGGCATTGAACAAAAATGAATCAATTGAAATATTTGATTATTGTATAGGTAATAACAAGCTTTAAAAAACTATAATCTTTTAAGAATTTTGGAATATGACTGAAAAATCTATAATTTGAAAAACCCTGCCAACTCAAAGCGAAAAAACTTTATTTTTAGAACATTTAATTTTAGTCAATTTAATAATAAAAAAAACTTGCGTTCTTATACTTCCTATATTAACCAGCCAAAAGATAAAACGCTTAAAAAAAAAAACGCACAAACAATATCAAAAAAAACAAACAAAAAAAAAATATTTAATTAAACAACACAATAAAATTACACAATTTATATTAGACCAGGGCTGGTATTCTGACGCACGTTTTAAAATTATCCCGGGATAACTTTTTTTACGTGCTTAAGGATGCGAGAGAAAAATAAATTTTATTTAAGTTAAAACCAGGATAATTTTTTCTTGTTTTAAGAATAAGAACTTATCCAACTCGAGAGGTGGATAAATATTTTCCTCCGTATGATTAAAAATAAAATACGCGCATTCATTGAGATTTTTCATTTTGCGCGAGGTGGCACGAGAAAAAATAGAGGAAAAAACATTGCATATATTTTCGCTCCCATATACGGCAGAGTCTTAATTCACTAATAAATTTTGAAATAATTAATTTTTTTATTGGAATGGATTTATTGGAGTAAATACGAGTGTTGCGTCAGAATGAGACCCCATGGGCCAGGGGCCTATTTCATAAAGATTTTTTTAATTATAGGCATCTTGCACTGGAACTCGAATTATACATGAAGTATGTAATATACATAAGCGTCACCATAATGGATAATTACCGTATCTCCTACTTATCTTTCGGTGTATGCAGATCAAGCGAACGAAAGCGCGCGAAATTTCGATCGATGATCTGCATACTACGAAAGATAAGTAGGAGTACGGTAATTATCCATTATGGTGACGCTTATGTATATTGCATACTTCATGTATAAACCGAGATCCAGTGCAAGGTGCCTATAAATTAGTAAACGCGTTTAATTTCTTCGTATTCTATTAATTAAAAAATACGTACATAACTGTGGAATTTACGGAATTTATAAATTTGTGATTTTTTCAATTTTGAACGAAATTTTATTCATATACGTTTTAATGAAAAATACAAAAGAAAAATGTGTGTTTATTAATTTACAGCTGTTGTAAAATAATACAAGCAATTTTTACGAACTAGGCCCCAGTAACAACAATAATGCAAGTGTAACCTGCCAGATAACCCTTATTTCTTCAGTTTATACAAAAAACCCTTGGTGAGATACTGTATTAAAGGCTTTAACAAATCTAAGTACAGTACAGTACAGTATAAGTCAGCCATAATTGTCCAACTTCAAAATTCAAATTAATTTCTTTTTATTATAGCTATTTATACTAATCAAAGCTGTTAGAAAGTTATATCATTGGATAAATAAGACTTTAATTTTAATTTTTAAGATTCAATTTAAAAATAATTCCAACAAACATGAAAAAAGGCGATTAGGCGATTATTAAAAATATGTGGACTAAAGGCAAACCAAACGTAGCTGCAACAGTATGTTCACGTGTTTACTTAGGCCACGCCCTCTTAATATCATGACGTAATAAAATACTTCTTAAAGGAGCACTGTCACAAATCAAATTCCTATAACGCCCGAACCGGACTGCTCCTTTAATACTAAACCTGCCTAACTCAACTTTGGTATTTAGAGTGCTCTACTACAAGGCTACAACATTTTTAAATTTCAGCTGAATCGGTTCAGTATTAAAGGAGCAGTCCGGTTCGGGCGTTATAGGAAATTGATTTGTGACAGTGCTCCTTTAATGCCCTCTCAACACCAGCAATTTTTTGCCAATTGCTATAACTGCAATTATTTAAAATAGGTAGTAACTTAGTGTGTTAAAATCATTGTGCATTATTAAAACTCAGTGGTTAAATTGCAAAATAGATGAAATACTAAATATTTTTATATTTGTGTAAAAAATTTTTACGGTTTTAAGAAGTGGACAGACGTATGTTGACTGTGGTATAGATTATATTACCTAGCTTTTGCAATAGCTCACAAAATAAATAAATAATGTAGACCATATGATAAAGGTTTTTTATTCGGTAAACTAATCTCACCACCTAAAGGTAAACCAAAAGTAGCTGCAACAGTGTGCTCACGTGACTAATTTAGACACGCCCACATGATTTGATGTGGAGAATCTTTTTTTTTACACAAGATCAGTAATTTTTAGAAATTACAATTTGTTTGTGAAAATTATAATTTCTAAATCAAATGTCAAGATTTCTCCTGATAGTTTTCACTGCAAAGCGTTATGTATTAAACCAATTTGTAGAACATAGCAAAAATTATGGTATTCTGCTTACATAAAAATTATATTTTAGAATATCCAACTGACAAAAAAATTCGACAAATTGGCAAAAAGCAGGAAAAAATGATGTTTTTGTTTTTAGTTTATGTGAATAAAATTCTAAAATTATAAAAATCTTAAAAAATTTATTAACAGGAAAATAAAAAAATGGTTTTGAGAATTCGACCTCTTCACCTTTGTCAAAGCACTATGCAAACAAACCTGGCAAATAAAAATCGTCCGCAAAAATAATCGAGCCGTAAACGTTTCAATGGTTATTTTTTAGCAACTAAAAATTCAAAAAACAAGCTAATCACTTTTTCTTGTAGTTTGCTACTTTGTAAAGACATTCTAATTTTTGATTTATTAAAATCTTTATATCAATGGCAACGATCTTACTCAACACTTTTGTTTTTTTGTTTTTTTTTATTTCGTTTCGTTTTTGTTTTCTTTTTTCGTTTTCGTTTTTAAACTGATACGAATTCTATTTTATTTCTCGATTAAAAAAAAGATTCCCTTTTTCCTTCTTGTGAATCTGAAGCCCAATCTTATCGAAAGACATATCATATTTTTTAAAACCTATCATTTTCATCTGTCACCGTATGTACATACAGTCAAACACCGTTTTTGTTTACAAAATAAAAATAAAAAAAGAGTTTTTAAAAATGTTTTAATCGAATACATTCGACATATTTGTAGCTTAAAAACCGTTCAGGTATCAGAGTAATTTTTTTATAAAACCAACAAACCCAATTTATTTCTGTAATGTTAAAAAAATAGAAAAAAAATATATTTCTGATTTTCTGTGACGGTCGACGGTTTAAAAACTTTTTTGATCTTGTAAGATTGTCTACTCGTTTGGGAAAATCGTTTCGTAATATTCTTTAAATTCTAATTTTTAAACATATTGTACTACAATGACATTTTTGTCAAGGAATGAAAAAAATGATAATAACTATAATTTCGCCCACATATTAACCAATAAGTTTAACGGAAAATTATTAGAATGTATTTTATGATTTTTACCGTTAACCCAATGTATTGTAGTTTTAATTTTCGTATTTTTGTTTCCAAAGTAGTTGCATATTTAGTTTGTTATATTTAAACAAACGTAATGTTATATTTTTTGTTTCTTTTGCTTTCTGCTTCGGTTAAGTAAATATTGTAACGTTTTTAGTTGCATAAGCTGTTTATTTTTAAATAATGATTTTTTTCATACTGTTTATACTGTTTCTATTTTTTTGTATAATCACCGCTTCTGCAGTAATGTTCACCCTCAGGGGCCTGTTTCATAAAATACTGGTCTTCGTAAATTACAAGTCTATCAATAACTTTTTTTATTCTGAACCATTTGCGTTGAAATTTGAAATGAAAAAAGATTATATGCCATGTGCAAACTATTTAAAATTTCATGTACGTAGCTGTTGTGTGTTTAAAGTTATTCCAGTTTTAATCTTTGACCACTTGTAATTTTTTACAAGTTCTCAAAAGAAAAATTTACCCTACTCCGAGTAGGGTAAATTTTTCTTTTGAGAACTTGTAAAAAATTACAAGTGGCCAAAGTTTAAAACTGGAATAACTTTAAACACACAACAGCTACGTACATGAAATTTTAAATAGTTTGCACATGGCATATAATCTTTTTTCATTTCAAATTTCAACGCAAATGGTTCAGAATAAAAAAAGTTATTGATAAACTTGTAATTTACGAAGACCAGTATTTTATGAAACAGGCCTCAGTTGGGTTTTTTCCGCAGATTCTCTGGTTACGTAACAAAAAAGCAGACTTCCTGAATTTAGCATAAACGGGTGTGCTTTTTTAATAGTTTCTCACCGTTTTTCCGCTGATGAAGCCTTATTTTACGACTGGATTATTTGAAAGACGCCTTCTTTCGTTTTGATTTTTCCCGCCATGGGGCTTTTTTATAGGAAGGTGCGTTTTTTATAATTTCCAGCGTTTTTACAGTATCGAATCGAACTTCTTTTTCGTGGGTGCATTTTTTAAAAGACGGTTTTTGCATCAAATCGTGTAATCGGTGGGTTAACCTAGCCCAACTTAATTGTCGTTTACGTTTTTAAAAGACGTTTTTCTAATTTACATTACGTCTTTTAACATCTAGTCCTCTATATCTTGTCTTCGGAAAACTCATCTTTTGGGTGCAATATTATTACCGTACCCAAAAGACCACTTTTCGGCATTTTACGGCTTAAACCATAAATTTAAAATCTTCAAATCAAAAACTATTTTTCTAAGTCTAAAGAAAACCTTAAAATCAAACATAAATTTTCTATGATAAACTTTTATTTAATAGTTTTTTCTTCAAATTGAACACCTAAGCCTAGGCGAAACGCTAAAACCAAGTAAAATTTTATCGTGGTAACTTTGTATTTAATAAAGTCTTTTATTCAAAGAAAAGACTAAAAACCTTTTTTTTCTAAGCCTTTTAAAAAGAACGTTTACAAAATCGTAAAGAAATTCAAAAAACGACCTTTCAAAGATAAAATGTAGAAAACGACATCTTGAACGATGTAATGCAAAAAACGAAATTTTAGCACCCGATGATGATAGTTGTTTCGGACGCAGTAACATGGACCGGACACCTTTTACTCGGATCGGATCGTAAAAAGGGCAAGGGCGTTCAATTCGGCAGATTCTGATTTTCAGCGCGCCAGTGGTAATTTTAAGGGCGCTGAAAAATCTGAAACTCTATCATGATAAAGTTCAGCTTGATTTTTAGGTTGTGCTTAGGCTTAGAAAATGTAAAAAAAAGCGTTTAAAACTGTTAAGCTGACTAAAAATAGGCGTTTTTGCTTAGTTTAACCAAAAATATATAATATGATATACCGAAAAATGTGCAACTCCTATAAAAAAAAGTGCGAAACGTAGGCCATTATAATGAGCCTCTCTATTTAAATGACACTTTCCACTATAATGGCAAAGTAGCCATTTTAATTCGGCGAGATTAATATGGAGAGAAAGCTATTATAATAGCCATTTATCGACTTAATTTCACTTCATATATGCTCACAGTGTAATACTGTCCGGGCCGCACGAGTCTTCCCGTGTTGGACAGTATTACACTCTGAGTATATATAAAGTGAAATTAAGTCGATAAATGGCTATTATAATAGCTTCCTCTCCATTTTAACTCGCCGAATTAAAATGGCTACTATGCCATTATAGTAATTTTAGCGGGCTGAAAAAATAGCGCGCTAAAAATTAGAAACTGCCTTCAATTCTTTTAAATAATGACGATCGTGATCTTTGCTGACGGTTCTGCCGACGGTTTTAAAAAATATTATATATATTATATAATGATTAGATAACAGAATTAATATCATACTAAGCATAGTTTATGCATAGTTTAATTCTTCTGTTTTCATCATTTCATTGTGTTTATTTTTTCTCTATTTTTTTTTTTTGTTTTTCATCAACAACATCAAATCTGCGACTTAATTGCCGCCAATATGAATCACAATTGTAACTAATTATCAATGAACATAGCTATCTGATATGACTTTAAAGGCTCAAAAAGAGCGCTTATTTAAGTCAGTTCCAAAACTCTTCTTGAATGCATCCAAAGAATCGACAGTTACTTGAGATGGGAGTAGATTGTTCCAAGGTGTAACAACCGTATTTGCAAAAGAAAATTTCCTGCACTAATTTCGGCGATTCTTCGATTGCCAATTTAAATGGATGACCACGGGTGGGCATGCACGAAAAAAAGATTTTTGCGCCTTGCAAATTGTTTAAGCACAGTATGTATAAATTTAGCGCACTCTATAATTCATTTTGCTCTGTCTTCGTCCAGGTTGGGGTTTTTCTCCCTAGTAACTTTCTCCAGGTCTGTTTTTTCATAAGCGATTGAGTCCTTCTTTTTTAAAAACCCCATAGTGGTTTTTTGCGCTTTTTCCTTTCTCTGGATCCTTGGGGTAATTCACCTCCTTGTCGCCGGCTTTTGCCTTTAGCATTTGAACGCCCCCACCCCAACCCCCCAAAAAACCAACCCCCCAAGAAAAAACCCCCCAAAATTTTTTAAATATCTAAATTATGTCATATTTTATTTTTATTTATTTATTTTAATGATCAGATAACAGAATTAATATCATACTAAGCATAGTTTATGCATAGTTTAATTTCTGTTTTCATCATTTCATTGTGTTTATTTTTTCTTTTTCTATTTTTTTTTTCTTTTTTTTTTTTTTTTTTCATCAACAACATCAAATCTGCGACTTAATTGCCGCCAATATGAATCACAATTGTAACTAATTATCAATGAACATAGCTATCTGATATGACTTTAAAGGCTCAAAAAGAGCGCTTATTTAAGTCAGTTCCAAAACTCTTCTTGAATGCATCCAAAGAATCGACAGTTACTTGAGATGGGAGTAGATTGTTCCAAGGTGTAACAACCCTATTTGCAAAAGAAAATTTCCTTGCATTAATTCGGCAGTCTTCCATTGCCAATTTAAATGGATGACCACGGGTGGGCTGCAGGTTAAACTTAAAAAAATCATTGGTTTGCAAATTGTTTAAGCAATGTATAATTTTAAAGCACTCATATAAATCAATTTTGTCTCTTCGATCTTTTAATCTTTCTAAACCTAGGTAATTCAGTCTATGTTCATAACCAACAGGAAACAACTTGCATTTATAAAACAAACGCCTAGTGAAATTTTGTTGCACTTTTTCCAAAATGTTTATATCCTTTTGTAAATAAGGGTTCCAAACTGCACTAGCATACTCCAGAATTGGTCTAACATAGGACTTATATGCTCTGAGAAAATTATTTCTAGAGTTTGAGTTGAATGTTCTAAAAATTAGTGATTAAAAACTATATATTATAAATTATAAATTATATATTATAAATTATATTTGGTTAAAAACAGCCTTAAATCCACAAAAATTTTTTCTAAAATGCTAGTGGATTAACAAATATTACTTCTGCTGGTTAATTTGGACTGTTGGAAAACAATTTAGACAAACCTAGGCCGGAATTCACAAAGCGGGGTATTCGGTGTATACAACGTGTAAACTACGGTATTTTTGGGGTGTCCGGAAATTTGAACGCCAGCACTTGATCGCCGAG
>JASAMX010029239.1:0-12474 GCA_030248175.1 Microlaimidae sp. YZB2_3
CTCGGATTTTAACCCCTCCCCCCTCCTAATTTGGGGTTTACGTTTAACCTCCCCATTCCGGACCAACTTGCCCATGTATGCCCTGGACCCCTAAATTTGAAATCGCGCATCGCGGGTCGACCCCCCTAAAAAGCCAGGGGGTCCGGCCGAACCTCCTGGATCCCCCCTAAAAAATTCTTGCCCTTCCACTCGGGTGTGGTTGTGGACCCCCTCCCCTAGCGGACCTGACCAAAAATACCTATGGGAATTCACCCTCCGCTTCTCCCAAATGCGATCCCTCTCCCCTCTCTATGATTGTTGTTACCCTGAGGTAAATATCCGCTCCTAAGCTTATGTTATGTAGGTCGGAAATCTATGGTTATGTGTCCCATGCATCACATGGTCAAGTTGATCTGGAGTGGGGGGTTAATCCCGGAGTGGGGGGTTTTTTTGGAGTGCATTTTATCCATATAGTTTTTCGATTTAAAAAAAAAATAGGTAAAAAACGCTAATTTCAGGTTAAAAAGCTATTTTTATTGCATTTTTAAGCTTTTTATTGCTTAAAACATTATTTTGACCTTAAAACCTAAGTTTCGAGGCAATTAGAAGTCATTTTAATTAAAAACATTTTTTCTGCATTTTTTCAAAATTGTGGGAGGGTTACCCTTTTCTCCCTCCCCATTTCTGAGTGGTGGTGTGTGTGTGGGGGGAGGTGTACCCCTTTGTCTCCCCAAAACACCTCTGCGGATTTCCCATCTTTTCCCTTCCTCAGACACCTAGGATCATACCCCCCAAAAGAGAAATCCGGGAAACAGCTCACTTCTTATACCTAATGAATTATCGTTTTAAATTTTGAATAGCATATTTTAATTTTATGTCTGGGCAACTTAATTAAAAAATCTAAAAAAATTAAATAAGAGTTTTTACGTTTGCAGATTCATCGGGTTTCGGAAGACTAGTTTGGTCGCTGCTGGCTGCTGCCGGAGTAGCGGTTGCCAGTCCCTCCTCCGCCGTCGCCGGACTCGGGATCGGCTGCTGCGGCTGGGGCGCTTTGGGCGGAGAGGAGGAGACGCCCAGTTCCGCCTCTTCTGCAGAAGAGTCCTCGCCGAATCCGAACGTAATACCCGCCACGTCTTTCGGCGGAAGTCCGCTCACCTTCTCCGCCTCCGCCGTTGACGAAACAGCAGTGGCGCCTGCGTTTTGCGCCGTCGAGGGGGCGGGCCCTTGGTCCTTGGCCGTCGCCTTTTGACCCCCACTATCCGTAGATGAGGGAGCTGGCGAGGGGGTCTTCTTTTTGTGCCAATTGTCCGAGTGGAGATCGGCCGCCATACTCTTGGCCGTCTGCATTGCGAATTGGGCCTTGATGTCGAAGTCTTTGTCGGCGACCGCCGAGTCTTTGTTCACTGCTGGTCCGGAAGTCGCGGCCGTGACGGGTCTTACCGTCGCCGGCTGAGCGTTCGAGGGATTAATTGCCCCAGCGGTGGCCGGAGAAATGGCCGCTGGCGGGGGCGGAGTCACCCCGTGGACTTCTTTAGTGGCCGAGTCCCCTGCCACGGTTTCCGTCAGGTCGATCGGAGGTCCGCCGACGGTGCTCTGAATCACTATGCCCCCACTGCTCCCGCCCCCGGGACTGGGGCTGGGGGTCTGGCGAGGGGCGGCGGGGGGTCGCCCCCCGGCCGTCGAATCCCGGCTCTTAGTCCTAGGCGGCCGTTGCAAGTCCGTCGCCATCGTCGTGGCCGCTGGGAGCTGCTGCTGGTCGGACAGGGGTATCGAGTCGGGTCGGGCGTACTCCTGCTCCTCCTTCTTGGCCTTTTCCGACTCCTCCAGCGCCTCCTGGTTGATCACCTCTTTTGTGTTCGGGTCCTCGATTTTGAGTACATTTTTGGCTCGGTGCTTTTTAAGCGTCCCGGCGCCGGGCACCCCAGCTCCGGACGCCCCGGCGGCTCCCATACCGCCCAGGTGTCCGGTTGGTATGACGCCGCCTGGGGGCTGACCGGTGATGGCCACCACCGGGGCCCCGCCGCCTATAGACTGCGCCCCCACTCCGTGCGCCAGAGAAGTGGTCGGCGTGCTGCTCGGGCCGGGCCGGACCTGGGCGATAGGAGCTTGGTGTCCGCTTCCGGTCACGGATCCGCCCATATGACCCATGGACACCGGAGCGGAACTGGTAGGCGGTGCGGTCTGTAGATAGGCGCCGGCGGAGTGAGCGGCCGCTTGGCTGCTGTGCGGATTGGACAGCTGGGCCGCGCCGGGCTGCTGATGGAGACCCGGCTGGCCCGGCCCGGTGTGTTGTCCGAAGTGGAAATACTGGCCGGGGGTGTTGGGGCCGCCCTGGTAGACGAAAACTCCGCTGGCTGGCTGCACCTGTTGCGTAGGGTAGTAGGGCGGTTGGGAATGGACGGCCGCAGGCTGATGGCCGCCGGGAGTGTATATGGCGGCGGAGTTGGGCCCCATGCGCTGGTTGGGACCGCCGGTAAGCGTCCCGTTCGGAATAGCCTGGCCCACGTTCAATGTGTAATAAGCCGTTGGATTGTTCGCATTCGAGAAGTACGGGCCGGACATTTGTCCTTGTGGTATCGTCAAAACTGGGTTGTTACCTGGCGTCATCGGAGGACCATTGTATGTTCCCGGCCTAGAATATTGAGACAATTATGTTATTTACCTTTTATAATGCATACATAAATAAAGAAGCAAAAAGTGAAATGGATTTAGGTTGTTTAGCTTGATTTTGACTCCGTTTTTGTGCTGTTTCAAATTTAAGGTTGTTTTTGACTTAACAAAATAATTTTTGTTACGCTACAGCTCCACTATCACTTATAATCGTGTTATGTATGGGTGTGGTCAGGGCGGTTTAGACCATACATGGGCACGGGGGGGTTAACACCCCCAAATTCTGAGAAACGGGGTTTAACCCCCCCCCACTCAGAAGTGGGAGGCAGAAAAAGTTAACCCCCCAATTTTGGAAAAATGAAGAAAAAAAGTCTTTAAAATGACTTCTAACTGCCTCCAAACTTAAGTTTTGGGGTCAAATAGAATGTTTTAAACAGTAAAAAGCTCAAAAATGCAATAAAAAGGGCTTTTTGACCTAAAATTAGCGTTTTTTACCTATTTTTCCTTCAAAATCGAAAAACGATATGGGTAAAATGCACTCCAGAAAAAAAAATATGGATATTTTGCGTTTTTCGGATTTTAACCCCCCCCCCCCCAATTTGGGGTTTAAACCCTCCACTCCGGACCAACTTGCCCATGTATGGTTTAGACCCCCTTTTTAAATCGACAAGGATACAAATTTCAGAATCTTCTGCTTCTTGCGCTTCGCTACGCTTAGCGCTCAAAGATACAAGAAGATTACATTTGAAGATTACAATAAGCAATTTTAAAAAGTTTACTCACATTTTCCTTTGCTCAGCGGTAATTCATTGTACTATACACCTTGTTTGTTAGCTGTTTGAATAAATTTTGAAAAACGATAATTTTAAGATAATACAAAATTATTTCTAAAAAAAATTCTTCGTTTTTTGTTACTTATTCATAGAAATTAAGAGAAAATAATATGAAGTATTTAGAATACTCATAAAATCCCCACGCGAAAAGCGGAAAATTCTTTTAGCCCTTTAAATTTTGGATTGGACCCTCTAAGCCCCACACTTTCAAAATTTTGTTCAGGGTTAGATTATAGGTGGGTTGGACTATAGGTGCCTCCCCAATTTTGAGGAGGTATACCCAACCCCCGGAATTTGGGAGGGAGGTGTCCCAAAAATTTTGTTGGGTATACCTCAAATACCCCATTTTTAGCGTTTTTAGTACTGGGACCCTCCAAATTTTAGGAGGGTGGTGTCCGGGGTACCTCCAAACCTCCAAAATTAACTCCTTTTTTTATATGCATGTTCCCAAATGTGTTGTTATTACTCAGTAAAAAAATCATTAAAATTGGTGATAATGATTTTTTTTATTGTTATTTCTTTGTTATATTTCACTACACCTTTTTTTTTTGGCCCTCAAGCAATTTTTTTATTTTAGTTTCATTAGATAGAGCTAGCAATTAGCTTTCAAATGATATATATATATTGCAGGGGTTATTGCTGTTAATGATTTCAATATGCTTGTTTGAAAATAGGATGTTCAGTCGAAATCGGGACCGAAAGCCCAAATTTAAGGGGTCATAACTTTGGAACCAAAAGATTTGGGGGCTAAAATTTGAAATATTTTTTATTTGGCATAGGGTCTACAAGAATACCAAGTTTCAGCAAAATCGAAGATGGTGCGCTAAATTTTGTTGGTTTTTTTTTCAGTTGATTTAACATGGAATGACAATTTAATGTTTTTGAAATGGAAAATTTTAAGGTATCAAATTGTTTGTAAAAATTTTTTTCTTTGTTTTATATGGACTTATTTTTATTGAATAATAGGAAAATAATGAAGTATGTGATATAAACAAAACAATAAACACTTTGCGCGAAGCGCCTGAATTTTTTTTAGTCCTTTTATAACGTTTAGAATTTGGACCCCCTGGACCCCACCCCCTTTCGGAAACTTTGTTCAGGGTTGGACCCATACATGGGCACGGGGGGGGGGGTTGGGGGGTTAAGTCCCCCCCCAAATTCTGAGAAGGGGGGTTTTAACCCCCTCCCACTCAGAAGTGGGGGGGGGAGAAAAAGTTAACCCCCCCCCCCAATTTTGGAAAAATCAAGAAAAAAATGTCTTTAAAATGACTTCTAACTGCCTCCAAACTTAAGTTTTGAGGTCAAAATGAATGTTTTAAGCAATAAAAAGCTCAAAAATGCTACAAAAAGGGTTTTTTGACCTAAAATTAGCAATTTTTACCCATTTTTCCTTCAAATTCGAAAAACGATATGAATAAAATGCACTCCAGAAAAAAAACGATATGGGTATTTTGCGTTTCTCGGATTTTAACCCCCCCCCCTAATTTGGGGTTTAACCCCCCCCACTCCGGACCAACTTGCCTATGTATGGTTGGACCCCCTCTTTCCGAAATCCTGGCTACGCCCATGCTTCCAACCTAATACCACTATATAACAAATCTAAAGGAGGGGGGTCCAGCGTGGTCATATCAAGATTAAAAAACAAAGTAACACAAATTTGGGAGTGGAGACTTTCAAATTTGTGTTATTTTGAAAAAAAAATTTAATTTGTGTTACCCCTAAAAAAATTTAAGGCCTCCCTCTCCCCAAATTTTCGATTTTTTTTACCCCTAACCCCTTCTAGATTTTGAAATCTGACCCCCCCCCCCTTCCCCTCTCGAGAAAATTTTATGTACTTTTTTATACATTTTCTTCCAAAAACGTGAATTTTAACACAAATTCATGTTTTTACACCCTTTTCATACCTGAATATCGCTTTTTATTCAATAAAATGTAGTATTTATTTTATTGGACCCCACCCGACCGCCCTCTAGGTTCCCTCTTCAACCCCAGGTCGACTAATGGAACTTGATCTCTCCAACTACCTTAACATTTTATATCAATATTTGGATAAAAACTACCTCATCAAACCATAAGTGGGCAGGGAGGGTTGGGGGGTTATACCCTTCCAAAATTTCGGATTTTGCTGACACCCCCCCCTAAATTTGGGGTACTCGGGGACACCCCCCCCCTAAATTTGGGGTACCCGGGGACACCCCCCAAATTTTCCTCCTGGAAAAAAATTTTTAGGTGTTATAAAAGGGCTAAAAAAATTTTCCGCGCTTCGCGCGGAGTGTTTATTACCTTGTTTATGTCATATGCTTCATTATTATCCTATTATTCAATAAAAATAAGTCCATACAACAAAGCAAAAAATTTTTACAAGTAATTTGATACCTTAAAACTTTTGATTTCCAAAACATTACAGCTCAAAAATGAGTAGGTACTTTGAATTACAGCTGAGCAATGCAAAGTACCAGAAAATGTTTTTAAAATTACTTTCAATCTCTAAATTTTTAATACCACTATATAACAAATCTAAAAGAGGGAGGTCCAGCGTGGTCATATCAAGATTAAAAAACAAAGTAACACAAATTTGGAAGTGGGAACCAATTAAAACATAAAGAATGGGGTGGGTCTAGCGTGGTCATACCAAGATTCCACGAAGGAATAACCTGAAGCCCCGGCTTTAACAACAACAACCCCCTCCAGAAAGCTAGGGGGTTCGATTCCCCCCCTAGATTTTAAAACGTCATTTACCCGGGGTAAACACCCTCCCTAGCTTTTTGACCGTGTTTATCTATACTAAGAACCCTCCCATTTACACATTTTTATGTTTTTTTAGGTTTTTTGTCTTCTGCTAAAATTCTTATCTACTTAATCTAAGGGCCGTTTATAGATTCAAAATAAGCAAATATTTATTAGATACTTTTAAACTATTTAACATTCCGAAAATTAAATGCCTTTTTTTCTGAAACAGCTTGCCTTACAATACATTATAAACATACAATTTTTTACTAAATCACGGAACCGCACTAGTTTAAAATCATTTAAATCTAAAGAAAAAAGTTTTGCACTTACGCTTGATGTGACATAGGCGCTGTGGGTGGAAGTCTGACTTGTGGATATGCTGCGTTCATCATTCGAGGCGGCTGTCGATTTGCCATGTTTGGACCTTTCATATCAATCTAAGTTGGTTTTAAATGTTTAATTTAACCTTGTTAAAATCTAAATATTTAGAAGCTAGAGAGGAAAAAATATGGAGACTTTTATGTAAAAAAGTTCATAAGTGGGTGTTTGAGGAATTATAATAAGCCCCCCTCTCTGTTGACACTCTTCTAAAATTAGGGGGTATACCACACATCCCCCTTAAATTAAGGGGTTCCAGTATGTACTAAAAAGGCTAAAAATGGGGGTTTTTTTAATGTAACTCAAATAAACTTTTTGGAACACTCAGAAATTTAGAAGGTGGGTACACGCCACCCCCCTACCCCTCCCCAAAAAAAATAATCCAAAGGGCTCCCCACCTATGTGTCGATGACTAGATTTCCTTCCGGTTTAAGTCATAAGTAGACGGAGAAACTTAGGGCATAGGGGAAAAGGAAAAAAGGAAAAAAAGGACAAAAAAGCGAAAATAAGGTAAAAATAGCTCTAAAACGGTTTAAAATGCATTGAAAAAGGGTAAAAACTGCAAAATTTTGCGATGTTGGCGTCATTATAAGCCAAAAATGGCGCCATAATCATGGATGAACAAGGGGGGGTAGGGTGGGGTCCACCCCCCTAGCCTCGAAATTTTGGGCCCCCTTTGAAAAAAATCCAGGAGCCCCCTCCCCCCAAATTTTCGAATTTTTTACCCCTGACCCCCTCTAGATTTTAAAATCTAACCCCCCCAACCCCCCTCCCCTCTCGAGAAAATTTTAAGTACTTTTTTTATACGAAATTTCCTTTCCAAAAACGTGAATTTTTAACACAAATTCATGTTTTTTTATAAAAAAAAAAAAAGACAAAAAAAAATAAAATGGTTTACCCCCGGGCCCCAACGCCCAAAGTATGTTTCGTTTTCAGGAATTGGACCCCACCTGACTGCTGCGCTGACCCCCCTCTAGGTTTCAAAATCTTCCACCCTGGGTCGACCCCCTAAAAAGCTAGGGGGGTTTGACCCCCCCCTAAGCCCCCCCCCCCTAGATCATAGGTGGGCGGGGGTGGGGGGGTGGGGGGGGGGTTATACCCCCCCAAAATTTCGGATTTTGCTGACACCCCCCCCCCCCTTAAATTTGGGGTAGTCGGGGACACCCCCCCCGGATTCGCCTCCCAAAGAAAATTTTTTAAGTGTTATAAAAGGACTAAAAAATTTTTCCGCGCTTCGCGCGAAGTGTTTATTACCTTATTTCCCCGTTCATTACCTTTTATTACTTTTAAATTCCCCCGCTACGCGGGCAGTTTAAATTTCCCTGCTACGCGGGCAGTTTGAATTGGCAATTTATCTTAGTTTTTCAATTGCAAATCGATTATCCCATTCAGTAGTTAAGGCATACATGTTTAATAAAACTACTATAAACACTACTATCCTTTTTTAACGTTTTAAACACATGTTATAAATGTATAGTATAGCTATAAAAAACCTTAAATTTTGTAATTAGTATTATTTGGAATTAAAATTTTTAGTGTATTTTAGCGCCTCAAATTATAAATTTTCTCCTCCGGGGGGCATTGTTCCCCCCAAACTCCCCTGACTGAATTTTTAAGATCACAGAAAATTATGTAGAAATTAGGTAAAAAAACAAAAGTAAAATGTTCACGCTATCACCAGGAAACGAGTTTTAAGCAGTTTTTACTACATATTTTAACAAAAATTTTCGCCTCCAGCGGCTAGGGGACACCCCAGACAACAGGGCAGGGGGGGGGACCCCCCATGAGAGTGACCCCCCCCCCCCAGGGGGGGGGGGGAGAAACCCCCCCCCGAAAAGAGAAAAAGAGCAGACCCGCCCCAACGGCAAAAGCAAAAAAGCCAAAAGCAAAAAGCGACCGAAACCCACCCAAACAAAACGAAAAAGCACCCCAAAAAAAAAACGAAACCCACACCCCAAGACCCCCCCCCACCGACCAACCCCCCCACCCCCGGCCGACGCTTCGCGTCGGCTGGCGCCGCTACGCGGCGGCGCGTTGACGAAGTTTCTTCCCCGTTTGCACACTTTTTCTTCCCCCCCCCCACGACCGACGCCCCTGAAATTAAATCCTGACTGCGCCATTGCACATTATTATTAAAAGAATTAAAAAAATAAAATTTATAAGTTGCAATAAGGTCTTATTTTAATCTTACACAGTTTTAAAGCATTTATAAGCTTGTTTTACGTTTTTTTACGCGTTTTAAGCTCATTTTAAGGCAGCGCGGAAATATTGGGTACACGTACACCCCCCCTAAAAATTTGGGTCTTGCTGGACACCCCCCCTAAAATTTGACCCCCCCCCTATACCCCCCCAAAATCCGAGAGGCTGCCCACCTATGCCCTAGATTATGAAATTTTATTTACCTGGGGTAAACACCTCCCCTAGCTTTTTGACCGTGTTCATCTATGGCCATAATTATAGGGTACTTCTTTATTTTTTGGCGGGTGGAGGCAATAAAACAGGGGGGCAATCCTCCAATAAAGCGAGAGGGGAGGGGGGTATTTATAGACCGTGCACAGGCCTGCATATTTTTATTTTTTTTATAAAAATGGCAGGCATTAGTATTAGTGTTTTGAAACAAATAGGTTAACTTTCAGAACAGTACAATGTTTATTAAACTTTTTACGAAAATTGGGTACAGATCTAAAACGCGTCACAAAAATTTGTTTAACAAATTTACTTCAGAAAAAGTGGTTTACGCCATATTTTAGGCCATTTCTGATCCACATATGTCACTTATAAGCTTTAAAAAAGAATTTAACATTATTAAGGTAAGCACGATACACTAAATTTATGTTTTAAACATTGCTAACTAATAAAAAAATTAAATTTGACAGTGACAAGGACTAGCAAAAATATAATTACCACTGTGTTTTGGCTTTAAAAGCTATTTTTAGTTTAAAATAAGTTTAAAATAGTGACCTTTTAAAACCTAAAACTGACATCTACGGGTTAAAATTGACCTACAAACTTAATTAGTAAAATAGTAATTTCCAAGAGGCTCTCAAAACAATTTTTAGATGCATAACCTCATGTTGTTCCTAGTAATTTGAACTAGGATATTATACAAGTGTTTTTGTATTTGACGACTTTTTATGCCAATGGTTCGTTTAATCTGTGTGACGGTACAAGTTTCATACGTGCACCAAAAGTCTATCTGACCTATCTTAAAATAAACATTATAAAACATCTTCATAGTCTAAATCGGACACGTAGAGCTTATTTCTTGTTATAGCTTAAATTTTTTCGGCGTTTAAATCTTCCGTGAGGAGTTATAGGCCCATTTAAACCCAAAAATGATCTTTTTCGACATATGCGATTCATTATGATAAGAAAAATAATTTGTAAGCAAAAAACTATGTTTTAACATTGCTACAAGTTTAAAAAACTCAAAAAATTACAAAAATAAAAATTTGAAAGTCACATGAAACGTACCACAAAAAATACATGAACAACAAAATTTTATTTGATTTAAAAGCAAATTAAAACTCAATTTTTCATTGATTTATTATTCCTAATTCTAAGCAAAACCTAAAAATAAAAGAAAATTCTAATATCATTGAGTTTTTTTTTAATAAGTTGTTTTTCAAGAATGCAATTTCTTTAAACTAAAATTTGGTGAGTACTTAAACTGTTAATAAAAAACGGTGTGTCCCATACGTGTGCTAATTATTGATTTAACAAATCGAAAAATAAAATACGCATGTGAAACATTCTTATACCCCAAACTGGATTCGTAGACTTCAATTTTGATGTTATTTTTTCAATTTCGTTTTCATAAAAATATTGAGCCCATTTAAGCCCAAAAATTGCTTATTTTTGGTATGTACAGTTTATGCTGTTAAAGAAAAATTTTTATTTAGCTTTTAAATAACTTGAATATTGTTCAAAACTTTCTGTAGTGTCTTCCATTTTTGTATGACAACCAGTTAAAAATTGGCTAAATTTCAATTTTGAAAAAAATCTAAATTCGTCAAAAACATATAATCAAATAAAAATATATCAAAATACAATTTTTAGGTTGATTTTTAGGTTTTGCTTATTCTTAGAATAACTAAAATTAGCAAAAATAAGCTTAAATAAGCTTTTAAAACAAAATAAAAAATTGTCCATGTTTTTGGTGGTTCATGTGACCAACTGATTTTTAAATTTTTTAGATATTTTTAGATTTTTTAGACTTTTAGCTATGTAAAAATATAATTTTTAATTTATTTTGTTGCTTAACAAAATTTTTTCTTAACATAAATTGTACATGCCAAAAATAAGCTATTTTTGGGCTTAAATGGACTCAATATTTTTTACGGAAAACTTAAATCGAAAAAATAACCTCAAAATTGAAGTCTACGAATCCAGTTTGGGGTATAAGAATGTTTCACATGCGTATTTTATTTTTCGATTTGTTAAATCAATAATTAGCACACGTATGGGACACACCGTTTTGTTAACAGTTTAAGTACTCACCAAATATTTTAGTTTAAAGAAATTGCATTCTTGAAAAACAACTATTTGTAAAAAAAAAACTCAATGATATTAGAAAATTTTCTTTTATTTTTAGGTTTTGCTTAGAATTTGGGATAATAAAATATTTCAATGAAAAAATTGAGTTTTAATTGGCGTTTAAAGCCAATCAAATTTTGTTGTTCATGTTTTTTTTGTGGTCCGTTTCAATGTGACTTTCAAATTTTTATTTTTTTTAATTTTTTGAGTTTTTTTAAACTTGTAGCATTGTTAAAACATAGTTTTTTGTTTTCAATTATTTTTCTTATCATAATGAATCGCATATGTCGAAAAAGATCAGTTTTGGGTTTAAATGGGCCTATAACTTTCCTCACGGAAGATTTACAAACGCCTAAAAAAAATTTAAGCTCATAACAAGAAATAAGCTTTCTTCGTGTCCGATTTAGACTATGAAGATGTTTTATAATGTTTATTTTAAGATAGGTCAGATAGACTTTTGGTGCACGTATGAAACTTGTACCGTCGCACCACAGATTAAACGAACCATTGGCATAAAAAGTCGTGGGATGCAAAAACACTTGTATAATATCCTAGTTCAAATTACTAGGAACAACATGAGGTTATGGTCGGCACAAGTCCCGTATGCACCTAAAAATTGTTTTGAGAGCCTCTTGGAAATTACTATTTTACTAATTAAGTTTGTAGGTCAATTTTAACCCGTAGATGTCAGTTTTAGGTTTTAAAAGGTCACTATTTTAAACTTATTTTAAACTAAAAATAGCTTTTAAAGCCAAAACACAGTGGTAATTATATTTTTGGTAGTCCTTGTCACTGTCAAATTTAATTTTTTTATTAGTTAGCAATGTTTAAAACATAAATTTAGTGTATCGTGCTTACCTTAATAATGTTAAAATTTTTTAAAGCTTATAATTGACATATATGTAGATCAGAAATGGCCTAAAGTATGGCGTAAACCACTTTTTCTGAAGTAAATTTGTTAAACAAATTTTTGTGACGCGTTTCAGATCTGTACCCGATTTTCGTAAAAAGTTCAATAAACATTGTACTGTTCTGAAAGTTAACCTATTTGTTTCAAAACACTAATACTAATGCCTGCCATTTTTATAAAAAAATAAAAGTATGCAGGCCTGTGCACGGTCTATAAATACCCCCTCCCCTCTCGCTTTATTGGAGGATTGCCCCCCTGTTTTATTGCCTCCACCCGCCAAAAAATAAAGAAGTACCCTATAATTATGGCCATAGATGAACACGGTCAAAAAGCTAGGGGAGGTGTTTCCCCAGGTAAATAAAATTTCATAATCTAGGGCGTAGGTGGGCAGCCTCTCGGATTTTTTGGGGGGGTATAAGGGGGGGGTCAAATTTTGGGGGGGTGTCCGGCAGAGCCCGAATTTTGAGGAGATTATAGTGTATCCAATATCTCCGCGCT
>JASAMX010029240.1:0-10908 GCA_030248175.1 Microlaimidae sp. YZB2_3
GGGGGGTTTTATTGGGGGGCGGAATTCCAAAACGGTTGGGCACGGAGGGCAACATTTTTCAAACGGGGGTGTCAAGCAGAGGAAAAAGAAATAAAAGGACAAAAAAGCGAAAATAAGGTAAAAAATGTCTGATATGGCTTAAAATGCATTGATATGGGCTAAAAACTACAAAAAAATCGCGATGATGGCGTCATAATAGGTAAAAAAATGGCGTCATAATTTTTGGGTACTTTTTCATTTTTCGGTTGGGGGAGGGGTCAAATCCTTCAATATAGCGGGGGAAGGGTAATTCCAGACCGTGCACAGGTCTGGTGATTGTGTTAGGTTAGGTTTTTTACCCGGAGGCACTGTCGATTTTGTGCGCCGATAAGAGCACCAAGGGTACTAGGCGGTGCGGCAGAGACATATTATCTGGTTATCTATCTATTTATTTATATTTAACATGTATGCCTTAATTATTGAACGGCATAGTCAATTTGAACTACCTGCGAAGCGGGAATAATTTGGTTTTTTGACTATTTATCTGCTTTTGGAAGGCATCAGGAAAGTTTCTGTATTAATATTAAAGAAAACTTTTTTCTTTCTTAAAATTCACAAAACGTAAGGGTCCCTCCTTATCCGGCTTCGCCGAATTTCAGAGGGGAAGGCGGCCGCCCTCCTCGTTCATTTAACGTAATATTTTGCCGAAATTGATCCAAAATAAATGCTAAAACTTTAGATAGCTTTGGTTTTCTGTTGAGTTTCTCTCAAAATGCATCCATTAATAACAAATTTAAATTTTTAATATCGTTTAATAAATTTTAAAATATTGTTTAGAGCTATTTTCCTGATGCAGATGACTTACTGGTGGTAATGGACTATCTGGAAGGGGGTTGTTTAACTGATGTTGTAGTAGAAACTGAATTGGATGAGGGACAAATGGCTACAATTTTGCTGGACAGTCTTAAAGCACCTCAATTTCTGCACAGGTATTTTTTAGCTTATTTTCAACCTTCAAAAATTGTTTTCATGTTCAAAAATTTTAACACTCCAACATTCTACAACAGTTCCGATTGTGACACAAATTAAAAATACCCACAAACGCCGACTTGTGTGTAAAATAAAAGTTGTCTTGGCTTGGTTGGTAAGAAGGCCGAATAGTTATTTTTTTTCAAATCTTTTTAGAAGCTGTTATTTTTTCTCACTCTTTATTTTCCTTACCGCTTCAATGTAAGGAATAAGTTTGGAGTTTGACTTCGCCTTCTTTAAAAAAGGATGTTCCAAAAGTTCTTGTGTAGTAGCTCTTTCTTCAACATCCACACAAAGGCAACGATCCAAGAAGTTCTAAGAATAAAAAATAAATAAAAATAAAATGGTATTCTTCAAGAAGAACCCATTCAAGTGGTAACCGGCAAGATGGATTACTTTAAACATGGACGAACTACTAGTTTAAAACTGTTACTTTTCAGGAGCAATCTATTAATTTTTTAATAATTCTTAGAAAAACTGGTAAATTAAAAAAATTACCATGATAAAAGTCATTGAACAACCTGAATCGTGGACTATAGACCCTAGTTTTTCTAAGCAACTTAAACAAAACTTTAAAATCAAATCAAACATTAAATTTAGCTTGATTTTAAGGTTTTGCATAGGTTGCTTAGTCAAACTAAGGTCTAAAGTCCATTATAAAGGTTATTTGTGAGTGTTATCACGATAATTTACTTGAAAAATAACGGTTTTAAACAATCCATCTTTACAGTGGCCACTTAAAGGAGTGTTCTTGAAGAATGCCAATAAAATTAGTTTAAAATTTTATTTAAATTTATGTATTTAAAAATATAATTAAAATATGTAGATCGACACGTAGAGAAACACAAAAAAACTTATTACCAATATAACAGTTTTTTAATTGCTTTAATTGAAGAAATTGTTTGAAGTAATTTTTTTTTTAAATTTGAGCCGGTCTTATTAAAGAAAAACTACTAAGGGTATTTTTAGTTGGCTTATTATTATGAAATATCAACGTGGGCACGCGGGGAGCTTGAGGGGTGGGGGGCAAGTTAACACCTCAAATTTTGGAGAAAGGTCTTTAACCGCCCACCCGACTCAGAAGTGAAGGGAGGAGTGGGGATTTTTTATCGACGACTCCCTATCGAGACGAACTTTTTTACGCGAAAGCCATACAAACAGCCGACAAGCTGCCTATGAATGCTTACAAAAACAAGAGTAAGGTAAACCAAACAACAAGAAAAAGTTACCTGATACTCCTTAGATAGGGTGTCGCGTTTTTTAATTTCCGGTTTTCCCTTCTGGGCGATCAGATAAATAGCTTTCAGGGGCGTTTCGTTGAGATAGGGCGGCTGTCCGTCGATCATCTCTAAACCCATAATACCCAGGGACCAAATGTCTACTTTGAAGCTGTACGGTTGCTTGTTCACCACTTCCGGTGCCATCCAGTAAGGTGTTCCTAAAGTTTTTTTTAGATAACTTTAAGGGAATAGTTGTATAACTGACAGCTAGCAATGCAGACTAAGCATAACCATAAACTCTGGTTACTGGCAAACGACAACAAGCATAACCATCCTGTAGTTTTTTTTGTATTAAAAATATATAATGCGAGATCATCAGCCATTTTAACCAAGATTATATTTTTTACTTTAATATCCATAATTTGTTAAGATCATACCATACCACACAA
This sequence comes from Microlaimidae sp. YZB2_3, assembly GCA_030248175.1. Taxonomy (NCBI): domain Eukaryota; kingdom Metazoa; phylum Nematoda; class Chromadorea; order Desmodorida; family Microlaimidae; species Microlaimidae sp. YZB2_3. Next base: position 2,678 of record JASAMX010029240.1, read on the forward strand.
TTAAAAATAATTGTTTTTAAAAGTTTTTCAACTTGCAATCGAAGCTATTTTTAAATATTGTAATTTTTAAAATTAAAAAAAAATCTTTGGGGTTATGCAAGCTGGGCTTGTATTCCTATTATAATAATAAGGAATACAAATTATTATTATTTATAGTATTGTTAACAAATTTTTTTAGTAATATAATAATATAATATTATTAATATTACTATTTTTATAGTAATATTATTACTATTATAAAATGCATTACATTTTTAAATACACTTACCAACCATGGTACTTCGTTTGGTTCGGTCAGGATTAAGCTGAGCACAAAATCCAAAGTCAGTTAATTTAACTGAACCATCCAAACCCAAAAGAACGTTATCAGATTTTATGTCACGGTGAATTATTTGATGGCTAAAATAATAAGTTTATGAACACAGAAGACATTATTGTATTTGTAGAATGTTGGAGTGTTAAAATTTTTGAACATGAAAACAATTTTTGAAGGTTGAAAATAAGCTAAAAATACCTGTGCAGAAATTGGAGTGCTTTAAGACTGTCCAGCAAAATTGTAGCCATTTGTCCCTCATCCAATTCAGTTTCTACTACAACATCAGTTAAACAACCCCCTTCCAGATAGTCCATTACCACCCATAAGTCATCTGCATCAGGAAAATAGCTCTAAACAATATTTTAAAATTTATTAAACGATATTAAAAATTAAATTTGTTATTAATGGATGCATTTTAAAGAAACTCAACAGAAACCAAAGCTATCTAAAGTTTTAGCATTTATTTTGGATCAATTTCGGCAAAATATTACGTTAAATGAACAAGGAGGGCGGCCGCCTTCCCCCTCTGAAATTCGGCGAAGCCGGATAAGGAGGGACCCTTACGTTTTGTGAATTTTAAGAAAGAAAAAAGTTTTCTTTAATATTAATACAGAAACTTTCCTGATGCCTTCCAAAAGCAGATAAATAGTCAAAAAACCAAATTTTTCCCGCTTCGCAGGTAGTTCAAATTGACTATGCCGTTCAATAATTAAGGCATACATGTTAAATATAAATAAATAGATAGATAAACAGATAATATGTCTCTGCCGCACCGCCTAGTACCCTTGGTGCTCTTATCGGCGCACAAAATCGACAGTGCCTAAGATAAAAAACCTAACCTAACACAATCACCAGACCTGTGCACGGTCTGAAAATACCCTTCCCCCGCTTTATTGAAGGATTTGACCCCTCCCCCAACGGAAAAATGAAAAAGTACCCAAAAATTATGACGCCATTTTTTTACCTATTATGACGCCATCATCGCGATTTTTTTGTAGTTTTTAGCCCATATCAATGCATTTTAAGCCATATCAGACATTTTTTACCTTATTTTCGCTTTTTTGTCCTTTTATTTCTTTTTCCTCTGCTTGCCCCCCCCGTTTGAAAAATGTTGCCCTCCGTGCCCACCCGTTTTGGAATTGCGCCCCCCAATAAAACCCCCCGGGGGGGCAGAACACAGGTCTGTAAACACAATGTACCAAGATTAAATTAAAACTAGGAAAGAATGAATTACAACTAAACCCAAATTTTGTAAATGTAATACATAAAAGCTCTTACGTATAAATTTAGCTAAAATTAAAAAACTACAATAAACACTATTAATTTTTTAAAATTGACGTTTTAAACACGTGTTTCAAATGTAAAGGGATAAAAAACCTTAAATTTTGTAATAAGTATTATCTGGAATTAAAATTTCAAGTGTATTTTAGCGTCTTAAATCAAAAATTTTTACCCCGGGGGCTCAGACCCCTGATTTCTGAGGGCTGGCAAACCCCAATGCAAAAGTTTATATTATAGATTTCGTAGACCATTGTGTGCGCCAGACTTAATAAATTTATAAAATCGAAATGGGAAACGAATTCTAGACAATCACCAGTGTTTAATCAAAAACTTCAAAATTGTAGTATCGAAATAACGAACTCAACCGTAAAAAAATAATTTAAAAACATTCTAGCTCTGAGAAAAAAAATATTTATCTCGAAATACCTTACTTACCTCTAAATAGTTGACCAGATTAGGATGTTTGTATTGCTGCATAACCTTAAGTTCTGTTAGTAACATTTCTTTTTTGGGCTGGGTTTTAAATGCCATACGCTTTATGGCAACCGTCGGAGAGTTTTCTTCACCTCTAATTTTTGCTGTGTACACTTGACCGCTTGCGCTAGAAATTATGGGCACTTAATTAAACTTTTAGGATTTTTTATGAAACGGCATTTCAACACCGCAACATGGTTGAATTAAATTATTGAAAAAAACAAAAATGAAAAACTTTTTTATAAACACTTATTTTTGTTTTATGTTGTTTTATGCCGCATACATAACTTTGATGTTACTCTCTTTATAGATTGGAAGTTAAATCCAGAGAAATGCACTCCTACTTCATCGTTTTGTTTGTTTATATTTATTAAAGGAAATATATTTTATAAAATCTTGGGGTACCCCAGATCTCTCTCTAAAACTTGGGGTGTCCCAGTACTAACACCGCTAAAAATAAGGTTTTTCGTTTTTGGATGATACTGTTTTCGAAATTTTTCAGTATACCTTCCGAATTTGGGGTGGAGAATTAGGTATACCCCATAGGTGAATAGCCTCCCGGAATTTAGGGGGGGGGGTACGGGTAATACCCAACTCCCAAAATTTGAAGAGACCAAGATTTCACAAAACGAGGGAAATTGTTTTGGGGGTATATCTGAAATACTCCATTTTTAGCGTTTTTAGGACTGAGACCCCCAAATTTAAGGGGAGAAGGGGGTCAGGAGTGTCGGCAGTAATCGGGATTTTCAAGGGGTATAACCCCCCGCCCACCTATGGGTGTACCCATAGGTCAGAAAAGGGGGACAGGGTGGGGTCCACCCCCCCTAGCCTCGAAATTTTGGGCCCCCCCTAGACGAAAATCTAGGCCCCCCCTCCCCCAAATTTCCGAATTTTTTACCCCTGACCGCCCTATAGATTTTGAAATCTGACCCCTCCTCCCCCCTCGGGAAAATTTTAGGTACCTTTTTTATACTAAATTTTCTTCCAAAAACGTGAATTTTCATCACATATTCATGCTTTTACACCCTTTTTATACATGAATATGGCTTTTTATTCAATAAAATGTAGTATTATCCTATAAAAAGAACAATTATTAAAGTTATTATGAGTTAAAACTGTTTTGCTTTGGACACCGGACCCCACCTGACCCCCCTCTAGATTTCAAAATTTCGCACCCCGGGTCGACCCCCCGTAAAAAGCTAAGGGGAGTCCGGACCCCCCTGGGACCCCCATCCTAGAATTCAAAATTCGATTTACCCCGGGTAACCACCCCCCTAGCTTCCCCGACCGTGTTCACCTATGGGTGTACCCCCAAAATCCAGGAGGTTACTCATTTACACCACCCCAAAAAAAAAATTCCTAAGCTACCTACGTTTAAAATTTACAAACTATTTGGACGCTCACCTTTCAAAAAAATTGAGCGTGTTAATGCCAAAAATCTGACAGACTATCCATTTATAAAGGAGAGGGGAGGTTAACATCTGGTTGTTGTTGTTGTTGAATAACCTGAAACTTATCTTCCCTATGCAGATTATGCAAAGGGCAGGCGCTAAGACAAGCCAGGAGGGGCAAAAATGTTTCACCTTTATGGTTAAGACTCTTCGTCCAACATTAATAACGATGTTGGCAACCTTTACCGCTAGAGTGTTCACTACATGCAGTGTTCACCCATTCCGAGGTCTTTGTCTAAAGGATTTTTTAAGTCGCGCCTAATATTGATCTTACTATATAACGTCGTACATGGTCAGTATAGGTGTTCCTGCAAGGCCAGTGGTACAAACTCCACACACAATAGAGCTGTATTTGTCCACTGGTTTGCTAGATGGAAAACTGCCATGTGTGGCCGACGTACAACAACAAATACTCTAGCCATGTCACGCTGGACACATTTCTATAAAAGAAAAGATCCAGCAACCAGGTTTAGGTGGTAGTGGAACCCGTAGGCCCGTTAGGTGCTGCCCGAAGGTCAGCACAATTCTGGTGGCTCAATGGCTTAACATCTGGTCGTAGAAATTGGTGGGTTTAACAACCACTCGTACGAGAAGAGCCAGGGTTAAGGAGGGGGCATGGGGGTGGGGGTACTATAAAAATGGGCATCTTAGAGGAGAGAGGAAGGGCACCACTTAGAGAAAGAGAGGGGTATACTTACTTTGGGCACTTATGGTTAAAACAATTTAGAAGAGCAATTATTTATGCAAATTAAGTTGGATTAATTTAAATGTTTAAAAAAATATAAAGTAAAAGAAAAAAATACTTGGGATAGAACCTCTTTTTCGAAGTAAGTTTTGGCTTTTTTGTAAGTGTTTATAATCGTCTTATTCTATAAGTTTCGATTACTCATTCAAAACAGTTTAAGTCAACTTCTCCGAATTCACTTACCCCACTCCAATTTTGGTTTTGAGTTCGTATTTTTCCGCCGGGTCCCCTTGTTGGACGATGCGTAGAAGCTCGGCGACCACCTCCTTCTCCGTCTTCTTGCTGACGTGTTTGTCGCGCGCGGCCGTTTCCTCCTCCGGCTCCGGCTTGTTCGAGCGCAGTTTGGGCGCGGCCGGGCTTTCTTTCTCTGGCGGTGCGAGGGGAGGCGGAGCCAACTGATCCTCCGGTCGCTGCTCTTCGCCCTGCGTGGATATTGGTGGATTAGCGGGTTCAGCGGGGGGCTGGGTGGGCGTGGCTAGAGCGGGGAGGGCGTCCGCGGAGGCGGAGCGTGTGGGCTGGACCAATCGCGGAACGTCGTAGTCGGAGTTCTCTTCCGTCCTGCCCGTAAGCGGAAGGGCTCGAGCGCCGTGCGGCAGTGTGGCGGCTCTCGCGTCCTCGCTGCTCCCTTCGGAAACGTTGTTCTCGTGGGATTTTGCAAGCCTGAGGGATAAATGCTAAAAGCAAGGAAAATGGCTCCAAGCGAAAGTGTTGTAGCATTAGTAGCAAACGGATTAACAATTAAAAGAAATTTAGATGAAGGCTACAGTTTTAAATATTATACACTAGAATAGAATGCAAACTCCACTAGAAAGTTTGAACCTTAAAGGACAAATGGATTGGATTGCGCCATAAAGCAATGGAAAGAGAGAACGGGAACGAAATTTTTTTGCAAATGATTTTGTTATATGCAAAAAAGGGGTAATAAATTAAAATATTAAAAAGAAGACTACGATTAATATGGCGATTGGCGCCATTTTGAGATACTGCACAGGTAGGCTTTTGGCTGAGTGAATTTACTTGTTATAAATAACTGAAATCACCTTTTTGATTAGACCCTAAACTCAAACTAACATGTTGACATTGACAACACTCTAATTTAGACATGTGCACGGTCTGGAAACGCCCTCTGCCCCATTTTAGACCTATTTTTACTTAAATCTCGCTGTTTTGTTCTTTTTTTCTTTCTCTCCCGCTTGCCCTCCGTTTTAAAAGTGCCCTCCCATTTTGAAATTACGCCACCCCCCCCCCCCAATAAAACCCCAAGGGGGAGGAATGCACAGGTCTGCTAACTCCTCTAAAAATACATTGAAAATACGAACACTTTACTTTTTAGTTGTTCTGTTTTTGTTTTCGAATTTGGGAGGGTAACAAAACCAAGTGGGGGAAGCACACACATTAACTATTAAGCGGAATAGGGCGGCGGCACATGTCTGAAAAGGTGATAGAGTAGTTTTGGAAATACATCTCAAAAACTACCATAAAAGTATCAGGACACTAAAAGCAATGGCGTGCCCAGGATTTTATTTGGGAGGGGGAATACTAACCCTAAAGGTGGGTCTGGGGGTCGGCAGCCACTCCGCCCTCAGAAATGGGTGGTCAAGGGGCAGAGCCCCGTGTCAGGGGAGTCTGAGGGGCAGAATGTCTCCCGGAGGAGAAAATTTTTAATTTAAGCTGCTAAAACATACATGAAATTTTAATTCAAGGTTATAGATACAAAACTTAAGGTGTTTCATTCTTTTAACTTAACATGTGTTAAAATGTTAATAAGCGTTTATAATATTTATAGTAGTTTTATTTAACATGTATTCCTTCACTATTGAACGGCATAACCGACTTGAAATTGAAAACCTAATATAAAATTATCAAATTAAACTACCAGCGAAGCGGGGAAAATTTTGTTTTTTTTTTACTATTAAAATGTTTTTGGAACGCATAAGAAACGTTTACTAATACTAAAGAAATTTTTATTCTATCCCAAAATTAAAAAAACACGTAAGGGTCTGCTTACTAAAAAATCCGGCTTTGCCGGATTTTGGGGAAAGGCGGCCGCTCGCCCCTCTGGGCACGCCACTGACTAAAAAGACGTTTTGTTTGCACTTAAAAATTGACGAGAGATATTGATTTTGTTTTTTTTATTTTCATTGAATAGCCAATTACGTTTGAATTATCAGCCAATTACAATATTTTCTTTTAAAACATTGATGTGATGTAGCTATTAATAAAAATAAAATAAAACATCGTGAATGCAATAAAAATTATAGTTAGATTTACGTTGTCAATTTTAATTATAGAATTTATAAGTAAATAAACAACAGAGCGCAATGAAACAATCAAAAATGCCAAACCAAAAAAAATTTGGAAGTGAAAAATAGCTTCTTTATTTTATTTATTGCTAAGCATAGAGGGGGGTCGGGGTATAATAAAATTGCACTCCCCTAGCCTAAAAATTTCGCACTTCGCAAAAAAAGTGCATTGCACCTTTTTTATCGATTTTTTTCACACCCTATCCCATTTTGGAATTCCTAAATGACTTTCCCCCTTTTTCCCAGTAAAATTTTGGGTATAAATAGGTATTTACTGTCACAAACACTTTTTTATTACAAAATAAGACTTCTGTAAAAAAATTAACCTAAATAGCATATTTTGAATTTTACGACACAAAAACTTAAATTACTAATTTAAAACAACTTTGTTTGGAAACCATGCTTCCTTTTGTCTTTCAAATCGGTAACCCTGGGTAGCAACGCTTTTCTAGCTTCCCGGTTCATACTAACCTATGATTTCAGACTTAACCATGCCTAAAATTTGGCGATTCTTGAATTAAATTATTTGAAAAGATGTTTTAGTTATTTAAAGCTCTTTCTTCTTTTTTTTGAAAGAAATAAATAGTTGTACTACTACTTTAATAATACTTACCGATGGTTTAGGAGGGACGGGAGGTGGTTGATTGCTACGAATAGTTGATCTGGGCGGTAGTGAGGGTTTGGATGTTGGCACCGTAGAAGCACCGGGCAAACTGGAAGAGGATGAAAAGGTACTGTTCTCATCCACTTTCTAAAATTACAAATTATTTTTTAAAATTGAATTCTCTTGATGATTGTGTTGGACAAGACGTGTGCCTGTGTCAGTAACATTTTTTGGAATGTCAAAGTCAAAAAATTAAGTTGAAATACTTTAAAGTGCCTCAAAGTTGCGGTGCGGAGTCAAACTTTTTGTCTTCGATTTTGATATTTTTTGGTGAAAAACTTACCTCTGCCCCCAATAGCCCACAAAAATTTTTTAAACAAAATATCTCTAGTGGTTCAAGAGTTATGACCCCCCCCCACCCAAAAATGACGTTTTTCGAAAATTCTGTACGTGACCAAATTGCTCAATGGGTATAACGATTTACGTTACAAATTATGCACTCAAAGAAGGCGGCTACTTTCTACTTTAATTTGATAACTCGATCGTTAAGATTAGTGCAATATATGTCGAAATATTGCGTTTCCTGTACAAAAAACCAGCTATTTTTTTTATAGGCTTAGGTAATGGGTGTAAAAGCTACAGCTTATTATAAAAACTATCTTTTGTTATTATTAACATTGTGTAATTTAACCTTTTCAATGGTAAAATATGCGCACAAAATTTTTTTAACATGTTTAGTTAATACAGCATGGATAGAGTAAACTGTGCTTTATTTCTTTAAATCACCTTCGGATCTAATTGCACAAACATGACGTCAACCTGAGGTAATAAAGGGAATAAAAAATGACCTCTTTTAGCAATCTTCGTACTTGACCGGGGCTTTTGTCCAATTCCTCGACTGGAAGCGGTCTCTCTCCCGATAGTCTCTGCTCTTCACTTTTTCTGGATGAACTCCCGCTGGACGATGTCTCGTCTACAACAAAATGTACAAATTAATTTACATAATATGTATAAAATAGATCAAAGTTGCCAGAACAATTTTATTTTAATCGCTAAA
>JASAMX010029243.1:0-13358 GCA_030248175.1 Microlaimidae sp. YZB2_3
TGTATAACACTTAACTTAGCCTTAACCTTTTTTGCATGCAGACCAGAAAAAACCTCCGTTTCCAGAATTGGTTAAATCCGGTCTAACCCTCCTACTTCCCCTTAGTTCCCATTTTGTATAGCACTTAACCTAAACTTTTTTTATAATTTTTTGCTTTAAAACACTAAAAATCCGATTTTTGGCTGGACAGATAGCTACTCTGGAGTATGGACCCTTTTTAAAATTTTCATCTATCTTCGAAGGTCGTATTCTTTGGATTTTTAGTATATCTGGCTTTGGCTACAACATCTAAGTCCAGTAATTTTTAAATTTAAAAACTTTAAACAAGGTTTTTTTATTAAATACGTATGATTGACGCTACCCAGTATTTTTAATAAAAGTTATTTATTGAAAATAACGGGAGAATTTTAAATGTTATAAAATTACTACATTTATATTATGTAGTAGGTAGGTTAAAAATTCCGGTTTTCTAAGTATTAAATCCTTAAATAGTCACATAATATGAGATATTGTAAAGTTCTGCGCAGAGCAAAATATTTTTAAAAAATCAAAGCTGAGCTTTCAAACGATTAAACTACCTGTTGGGTTGAAAAACAAAGCATTAATTAAAAATTTTGAACTTTTAATTTTAACTAGGTAATTCAAAAAATTAAATTCTTATTCATCTCGAATGGTGGTTTAAAAATTTATTGAAATAATTTATATGGGTACCTTCCTAGACTATAGATCTGAGCTGACTAATACATACATAACCATTAAGACGTTAGGTTTTTTCTGGTAAAATTAACAAAAACTTTTATCAGAACTTTTTTATTATATTCTTGTTTTTGTTATTAATTAGTGAATTTTACAAAATTATTACCCCGTTGTCCCTTTGATATTTTTACAACTTATAATGTTTGTTAATTTGTTATTAAATGTTAAATTCAAAATGTACGTTTGATTTTTTTTTGTACAGCGGTTAATTTTTGTTAATGGCTTACACGATATTTAATAGTTAATTAAAAAATAAGGAAAAAGCAATGTATGTATGAAAAAATCTAACCACCAAAGCTTTTAAAATCAAAATGCCTGTTTTCATATTTTTGTTGAAAAATGCTAAAAATAATTTAGTAGGGTTGTTTCAAAAAGGTATAAAAATAATTTATTTTGTTTTTCTAAATAAGTACGGTTGTGATAATTTTAAAAACATTGTTAGGGTTGAAATAAAACAAAATCGACATTGTGGATAACAAAATTCTATAGGAATTATAAATTTATCGCATTATCTTTTTATCAATGAAATAATTTGTAAAAATTGAATCTTAGAATTTAGGTTAATTAACAGTATTTTGCGTTCATGTAGGTATCTATTTTATATTTTGTTCTGTTTGTTGTAGTTGTTCATCTGGAAGAATTTTTATTATAAACTTAAGCAGCTATTGAATTTAATGCAGTTCATAAAAGGTTTTTAAACCAAATACTCTAAGTATATATTGTGTTAATATAATCACTTTCTGTTCGCACCTAAAGGAATAATTATTTGGGCGTTCGTGTTGCAATATTTGCACTTCTAACTTACATTCTCCCGTTAACTTTTTCCTGGATGGTTTTTAAAAGATTTAATTGTTTGACTGAACGAAGTGGGCTCTGTAGAGAAGAGTAAACTAAATTTAGCCAAATCTATGGTTATGATTTCATGTCAAATGTCCCGCATTGAAAAAATATTATTCGTAAAGCAAACCATAGCCTCATCGCTTTGCGAATTGCACTTTTTGCACAGAATCGATTGAATATCCTACGGAATGCAAACTATTCGGAAATAAACCAGTCACTTTTGACTTGTCGGTACAATTATCCACTGAATAAAAAGTGGGCCATTTGGTTAAAGAATGAAAACAATGATTTTTACTGTTATTTTTTACCAAATATAATTATTTTTGTGATAAATGGCTTAGTTTTATAGTGTGTATTTACATGATACCCATTTTTTATTCAGTCAATGCTTTTTAATTTTTGGGAATTCGTGCTTTTATGTAAAAAAAACAGGGAAAAGATGTGTAATATTTTAAATGAAATGAGTTTAACAACACAATTCATATTTATATTTTCAAAATGTTTTCCGTAATAATTTTTTTAATGTGGTTTACCATCCACAAAAATTTTTAACTTATCTTGTATTTAAATATTTAGTGGTTTTAATTTTTCTCATATTAACTGGTTTTAAAAAAAATCTAAACAAGGTCCTTTTTTTCATTTCTTACGATGTAGCCGGTTTAAACTTCCCACGCGCTTGAATAGATTTAGTCCATAGCAAAGCGAGTTAATTTTTATTAGTTTACGTGGTGTGTCTCTTTATATTTACATGTGGCACTGTAATTGCTATTGACACATTCTCTACACACTTATACCATTAAAAGAGTTTCTAAAAAACGAGAGCGTATATTTGCATTAGTTATTGCCAAACTGTTACATGCAAACAGATTATACCGCCGCAGACTGTTGGCTATTCCGGTGTTAGAAAATGTTTAACAAACTTCTTACCATTAAATAAGTGTAACTGCTCTAAAAAACTTGTAAAATTAAACGTGTAGAAGAATAATATACTTGGTGTGGTTTGGGAAAAACCATGTCTTACCCGCGGTTAAAACCGAGAAACATGGTAAAACGTACGCCGATTCGGCGAAGGATTTCCGGAGAAAGTACGTTTTTGAGATCTTAATCTTTGTGACATGACATGTGTTCCTGTCGCATATGTTATCGTCGTAATAAAAATGTTAATTTGAAATGTAGGGTAACTGATTTATTTGGTCAGCCTTAATTTCGGTAGCCGCCTGTTATTTTCACCTTGCGAAAAATTATATGGTTAGAGAGATGACATGACAATCGATCCAACCAATACGATCGAACCATACGTAGTTTATTTTATAACTATGTGCATGACAAAGATAACAACCGGAGGTCGAAATTAAGGCTGGTCGAATTTAAGTCAGTTACCCTACTGTTCCTTTGAATAAATTTAAAGATGATTTCTTGATGTTGGATATTTTTTGATCGTAAAATAATCCCATAAATACAAGTAACGATAACAGCCAGAAGAGGTCTGAAATCGGTTTGACAGTAACCTTGAAAATTAGTTTGTTTGTACAACACCAGACCTGTGCACGGTCTAGAAATGTCCCCCTTCACGTGTTATTGCCCCCCCGCCAAAAAAATAAAAAAGTACCCTAAAATTATGACGCAAGTTTTTGACCTATAATGACGCCATCATCGCGATTTTTTGCAATTTTTAGCCTATTTCAATGCATTTTAAGCCATTTTAGACCTATTTTTACCCTATTAGTTTTTTTGTCCCTTTTTTCCTTCTTTTTTCTCTTTTTTTTCTTTTTTTCTCCCCTGCTTGCCCCCGTTTTATTGCCCCTCTCGTTTCAAAAAAGTTGCCCCCGTTTTGAAATTGCCCCCCCAATAAAACCCTGGGGGCAGTTCGCAGGACTTACAACACCCTGGCTTTAAGTGTAGGTTGTCGGTTACACCAAAATAACAAATTAAGTAAATTTATCGAATGCTGAACGAGTTTTTTAAATTGAGATGAATTATTATAAAGTTTTTTTAAGTGTGTGTAATTAAGTCTATTTTTGTATGGATTCAAGTAATATAAATCCGCCATACTGTCCAACATGCAAAAATCGAACCGCTCCTATTGCTGGCTATTATGTCTTGTTTTCGTTGTTCTGAAAAAAAAACGAACAATAAATAATCATTCTTTCGAAAAAGAATCACACGATCCAGATTTCTTCTGAAAGTGGTCTATGTGCTTGTCTGTAACATACAAACAATATTATTTACTTAATAAAAATGTGTACACAATTGTTTATTAGATAGTTTATCATGACAAGTAGCGAAAGTTGAGCATTATAAGGCCAGCACACGTACAATAATACACGTCTTTTTTATATATTGAATGCTGAAACACAATCGCGCAGTATCTACGAAATTATTCCAAATTTCTAGTTGTATGTATTTAATAAAAAGGCTGTAGTTTTGCGAATGAGTAACTTTATAACTAATTAAAGCTATCTTCCTGGCTGAAATTAATGGCGCAACCGCTCTCCATCAGAAAGATAAAGAATAAAAGCGCGAGCGCAGAAAATTTTTAAAAAAGCTGTCAGTGGTTATGTGGCCAATTGTTATTAGTTGCGTTAAATGTTTCTTTGCATGTGATCTTTTTTCAAGAGTGGTTAATTGAACACCCTACCATTTACCCGGATGGAATTAATATTTTGTTCTGACTTCAAATGGGTTCATTTTGATTTTCTGTTAAAAGAACCTTAAAGAATTTTGAATGAAAGCTGTCAACATTGTTTTCGCATTTGTTATACAATTAAGTCGTGAAATTTGATAGGCGAATTATTGTATTCTTCGGAGATATAAACACTCTATGCCCTCGTTATTGTCACAGTTTATTTTTTTTACAGTTTATCAACATTATTTTTAAAAAATTTTCAGCGTTCGTATAATTAAAACAGCAATGAGTAAATTCACTGGGGCACTTGCGGTCGCGCATAAAAATGCTAGTTTTTAATGTACAAATATGTATATATGAAAAGCTAAACAATTACAAAATTAAAATATAAAAAATAACCCGTTTGTGAACCGACCAGCATTAAAAAAAACAAGTTAAAGAAATAAAGAAAAACCAAATTTCACGCTGTGACGCGTGATTTTGAGTTTGCAAGAGAAGTTTTTTAGAAAGCTATAGATTTTTATGTAGCAATGTGGGTAGTGCAAGAAAAAATTAATTTATAAGTTGTAAAACTATAATGGATGATATAATTCGTTTGGTTTTAATTCTTTAAAAAATTTTAAATTACAATAGCAAACAAATTTTGGGCCCCGACCATACATTAAAAACCTCAAGTTCCATTTTCATAGTACATCGCCAAGATTTCAAAAAAGGGTTCTAAATTTAAGACGTTATAATACGTTGCAAAAATGAAAAAAAAACTCTTGCTAACTTAACTCGTACTAACATAATGGGTGGGTAGTTTAATCTCACAATTACAGACTATTGATCTGGCTCTGTTTATGTGCTTCGTGGCAATGCTATGTTTTTGAAGCTCCGGAGCAACCTGAGGATTAATTTAAACTTTTTAGCACTAATATAGAATTTTATTCACTACAATAGGCTATTCACGTATAAAAAGTGTAAGTAGTACAAAATATTGTTTTTTTACCACAAAATCTTGTTCGGTACAATATCTTTGCCTTAAATTTGTACCCAAAGTTTGGCTGAGAAGGATAGACTGAGAGCGGAGGTCCTTTTATATATCCAGACGGGGGTAGGATGTCAAAATGAAATCTTCTTTGGGGGAGAGGGATCTTGCCTTTAAATTATTTTTAGGGGAAGGGTTTGCGCCTTTGGATAGCTATCTGTTGATCCACAAACAATCTTTTTTATTTTTACTTTATATTTTTTAGTAATGGAGTATGTACACTTGGTGGGTGAATTAACCCACGAATATTCTCACACGGCCCGCACATGGTTTAACTCTCTATGCATTGGACTGGAACCCTGGCAGATAGCGGCCTATACACTCGGGACCACACTCATTGCTCTGTGGATTATATCATTGTTCGACACAGATATTCGTATGTAATTTTGTTAAGTGATTAATAACTGTTAATAAAATTGAATTCTGATAAAATTCTCTCTCTCTCTCTCTCTCTCTCTCTCTCTCTCTCTCTCTCTCTCTCTCTCTCTCTCTCTCTCTCTCTCTCTCTCTCTCTCTCTCTCTCTCTCTCTCTCTCTCTCTCTCTCTCTCTCTCTCTCTCTCTCTCTCTCTCTCTCTCTCTCTCTCTCTCTCTCTCTCTCTCTCTCTCTCTCTCTCTCTCTCTCTCTCTCTCTCTCTCTCTCTCTCTCTCTCTCTCTCTCTCTCTCTCTCTCTCTCTCTCTATATATATATATATATATATATATATCTTTCTCTGGCTATTCAATTACTAATTATAGTTATTAAATTTACCAACCATACATGGGCAAGTTGGTCCGGAGTGGGGGGGTTAAACCCCAAATTAGGGGGAGGGGTTAAAATCCGAGAAACGCAAAATACTCATATCGTTTTTTTCTGGAGTGCATTTTACCCCGTTTTTCGATTTTGAAGGAAAAGTAGGTAAAAAACGCTAATTTTAGGTCAAAAAGCCCTTTTTATGGTATTTTTGAGCTTTTTATTGCTTAAAACATTCATTTTGACCTTAAAACTTAAGTTTGGAGGCAGTTAGAAGTCATTTTAAAGACATTTTTTTTCTTCATTTTTCCAAAATTTGGGGGAGCTAACATTTTCTCCCCCCCACTTCTGAGTGGGGGAGTTAAACCCCCCTTCTCAGAATTTGGGGGGGTCAACCCCCCAACTCCTCCCCCCGTGCCCATGTATGATACCAACTCCATTCCTCTTCGTTTTACTCTGGATTAAATTGGGACACGCACTGAGCCAAATGTTGCACCATTTATTTGCATCCCAAGGGCCTGTTTCATAAAAATGTTTGTAAATTTAATTTTTTTTTTAATTTTACAAATCTCCGCCTATTTTTTGTAACATACACGATAAAGGTTTTTCGACTTGTTGTAATCCAGGGGGAGCATCTTCGCGCACTTTTCTGCGCTGATTTGTCGCAGCCACGTGATTTCATCTCCGCTGACTGAGCTCACAGCCACGTCATTCCTCGTGTCGTATATCCTCTATCATGTAATTTACAAAAAATAGGCGGAGATTTGTAAAATGAAATTTTACAAACGTCTTTATGAAATAGGCCCCTGCTGGGCTATTTGGAAATAAACTGTGTAAGTGTACTATGCTAAACATGTTATGTTACTAAGGTTAATTTATTATTAATAGTTTTATTTACGTGTATGCTCTCACTATTGAGCGGCATAACCTTTTGAAATTAAAAAACTTAGATAAAATCTCAATTGAAACTTTCTGCGGAGCGGAGGAATTCAACTAATATTAATTAAAGTAAATCTTTTTTTCTCTCAAAATTCAAAAAGCGTTAAGAATTGCCCCTCCTGACGAAAAAAAACCGGCTTCGCCGGATTTCAGACGAAAAGTGGAGCCGCCTTCTCCTGGGCCCGCCATTGGATGATTGTTGTAGGTAAATAATTTTATCTGAATGGAAATTAAATCAGTTAAAGTATTATGATACTTCGAACTAAGCATTTTTAGCTATATGGGATCGAATCAAACGGTTTGTGTTTCGGTTTGCAAGAAAAATTCCTTTCGTGAAGAAAAAAATTGAAGCAGAACTAGTGAAAGCCAAAGCTCAAATATTAGAATCTTTGCACAAAGTTGATAAGAAAAAAGAATTTTACACGCAATTGCCAGAAGAGGGAATGTCAGAAGTAATCTTTTTTTTTATTTTGTTTGTGTTTGTGTGTGTTGGTGTATGTGCGTGTGCGTGCGCGTGTGTGTGTGTGTGTTGTGTGTGTGTGTGTGTGTGTATGCGTGTGTGTGTGGGCGCGTGCGTGCGTGTGTGTGTGTGTGTGTGTGTGTGCGTGTGTGCATGCGTGTGTGAAGTGAATGCGTGTGTGTGTGTGTGTGTGTGCTATCATGCACATGCTTGACTGTGTGCGTCTTTTTATTTGCATGCCTTAGTAAAATTTTTCTAAACTTACAGATCACCATTGCTATTGTCATTGCTAAAACATTGATCTTTTTAGCCGCATTGTAACTACGAAAATCTTCAAAATTTAATTTGCAAAACAGAGTTTTAACCACGCTTTTGGTTTTAACATCTATTTTTATACAAAAACGGTTATATTAAAAACGCTTGTTTATTAAGTGTCTTATATTTTCCAAAATCAGGTGATCTGCACTATTAAAATAGTGTAATGTGGCGTGTACTAAATTTGACAGTCATTAAATTTAAAAGATAATCATGACAAAGCAAAGTCTTAAGCTGAACATAAACCAAGAACAGTAAATCTTGTTTTTTAAGCAAAACCCCACATTCCAAGCTAAATATTTTATGGTAAAATTTATTAATGGTGTATTTTTGAAGAATGCTGAGTTTTATAAACACTTTATAATAACATGTAGCTTCAGACCTGTGCACTGCCCCCCCGGGGTTAAAACGGGGGGGGGGCAATTCCAAAATGGGGGGGCAACTTTTTTTGAAATGGGGGGGCCAGCAGGGGGGAAAGAAAAAAAAGAGAAAAAAAGAAGAGAAAAGGGAAAAAAGGGACAAAAAAAGCGAAAATAAGGCAAAAATAGGTGTAAAATGGCTTAAAATACATTGAAATAGGCTAAAAACTGCAAAAAATTCGCGTTGATGGCGTCAAAGTCAAAAATGGCGTCATAATTTTAGGGTACTTTTTCATTGTTGGCGGGGGGGGGGGGCAATAAAACGGGGGGGGGGGCAAATCCTCCAATAAAACGGGGGGCATTTCCAGACCGTGCACAGGTCTGTAGCTTTATAA
Organism: Microlaimidae sp. YZB2_3; assembly: GCA_030248175.1. Classification (NCBI taxonomy): domain Eukaryota; kingdom Metazoa; phylum Nematoda; class Chromadorea; order Desmodorida; family Microlaimidae; species Microlaimidae sp. YZB2_3. The sequence continues at coordinate 8,453 of JASAMX010029243.1, forward strand.
TAACAAGTAGTTCGCGTTTCCGTTGAATTTGAATACCTTTGCTTTTGGTTTAGTTCATCTTTTTTTGAACCAAAAAGGATTAAATTGGCAAAAATCGAAAGTTCAGAGTGTATGGTTAAATTATAAATAAAAACAAATTTATTATATTCTAATAAAAATGTATAATATATAATAACATTGTTCATTAACAATGTTATATTTTATGTATATTCTTTAGAAATAAACATTTAGGAAGCAGTTCTTCGAGAAGCGGCAGCTTACAACGGAATGGGTAAGTTTTTGGTCTTAAAATAATTAATTAAATCTTAGTGAATAATAGTAAGAAGGGGACGCTGCAAAAGAATCAACATTTGAAAACAAAAGGGTCCGAAAACACCTTAGTAAGCGCACCACATTTAATAAATTTTGAATCAAAGTTTTCTGGAACCTTTCACCACAGTATTACAACAAAATATTTATTCTAAAAATAATAACCGCGACACATCATATATCACAACACAACTACAAAATCAGAGCAAAATTAATATTGCGAACCGATTACGGTCACTAAACAAAACAAAATCAAGGTTTACTAGAAGAGACTCAAAGGCTTAAAATTTTGAGCACTAATTTGGCCACTTTAAGACTGTTTCTAAATACTTTAATAGAAGGAGACCTTTTTTTGCGATAGCATTATTCCAATTTTGAATAACTCTATTGGAAAAGAAAAAAATTTCTTATGTTTATTCTATATTTTTCCACTCTAAGCTGATAGGTGTGACCTCATGTTTGGTTTACTTTGATGTGCTCCATAGGTGAGAAAAGGGGGAACAGAGTGGGGTCCACGGTCTACCCCCTTCCCAGCATGGAACTTTTGACCCCCTCGCTAGATGAAAATCTAGGGGGGGCCCTTCCCCTAATTTTTCAAATTTTGTACCCTTACCCCCATACATGGGCAAGTTGGTCCGGAGTGGGGGGGGTTAAACCCCAAATTAGGGGGGGGGGTTAAAATCCGAGAAACGCAAAAAACCCATATCGTTTTTTTTTTCTGGAGTGCATTTTACCCATATCGTTTTTCGATTTTGAAGGAAAAATAGGTTAAAAACACTAATTTTAGGTCAAAAAGCCCTTTTTATTGCATTTTTGAGCTTTTTATTGCTTAAAAAATTCATTTTGACCTCAAAACTTAAGTTTGGAGGCAGTTAGAAGTCATTTTAAAGACATTTTTTTTCTTCATTTTTCCAAAATTGGGGGGGGGTTAACTTTTTCTCCCTCCTAATTCTGAGGGGGGGGGGGTTAAACCCCACTTCTCAGAATTTGGGTTACCCCCCCAACCCCCCCCGTGCCCATGATGCTTACCCCCCCTCTAGAAGTTTAAATCTGACCCCCCTCCATCCTCGCCCCTCCCCTCAGAAAAATTTTAGGTACTTTTTTTATACTAAACTTTCTTTCAAAAAAGGTGAATTTTAAACACATATTTAGACCTGCGCACGGTTTGGAAATGCCCCCCTCCAGCTTTATTGGAGGATTTCCCCCCCCCCTCCTCTCCTCCCGCGCATTTTATTGCCCCCCTCCCGCATAGGTGTTTTTGGTCGGGTCCGCTAGGTGGGAGGTTCACCCCCGGGTGGAAGGCCAAAATTTTTAGGGGGGTCCAGGGCATACATGGGCACGGGGGGGGGTTGGGGGGGTTAACCCCCCCAAATTCTGAGAAGTGGGGTTTAACCCCCCCCCCCACTCAGAAGTGGGGGGGGGGAGAAAAAGTTAACCCCCCCCCCCAATTTTGGAAAAATGAAGAAAAAAAAATGTCTTTAAAATGACTTCTAACTGCCTCCAAACCTAAGTTTTGAGGTCAAAATGAATGTTTTAAGCAATAAAAAGCTCAAAAATGCAATAAAAAGGGCTTTTTGACCTAAAATTAGTGTTTTTAACCTATTTTTCCTTCAAAATCGAAAAACGATATGGGTAAAATGCACTCCAGAAAAAAAACGATAGGGGTATTTTGCGTTTCTCGGATTTTAACCCCCCCTAATTTGGGGTTTAACCCCCCCACTCCGGACCAACTTGCCCATGTATGGTCCAGGGGGGTCCGGACCCCTCTGGCTTTTTAGGGGGATTGACCCCGGGTGCGAGATTTCAAATTTAGGGGGGGTCAGGGGGGTCCAATTTTTAGCAAAATTTTTTTTACTCAATAATTTAAGTGTTTTTAGGTCTAATATTGAAATTTATGTATTAAAACAGCCTATTTAGGCCTAAAAAACTGTATTTAAACACTGTTTTAAACTAAAAAACCGTGTTTTTGACTGTAAATAAAAAAAATATACTTCAAAATTGATCGGGAGGGGGGGAAGGGGGGTTAGCCTCGCTAGGGGGTGGGTCAGGCCGGACCGCTCTCGTGCTTTGGGGGGAGGGGGGCCCCCTGAATTTTTTCTAGGGGGGTCCAAAATTTTGGCTTTAGGGGGGGTGGACCCCTCTGTCCCCCCCCCCCCCAAAAAAAACGCCTATGCCCCCACCAAAAAATGAAAAAGTATCCTAAAATTATGACGCCGTTTTTGACTTATGACGACGCCATCATCGCGAATTTTTTTGCAGTTTTTAGCCCATTTCAATGTATTTTAAGCCATTTTAGACCTATTTTTACCTTATTTTCGCTTTTTTGTCCCTTTTATCCCTTTTCCCTTCTTTTTTTCGCTTTCTCCTTTTTTTCTTTTTTTTTCTTTCTCCCCTGTGCACTGCCCCGCGTTTTATTGGGGGGCAATTCCAAAACGGGGGGGCACGGGGGTTAACTTTTTTGAAACGGGAGGGGCAATAAAACGGGGGGGCGCAAACAGGGGAGAAAGAAAAAAAAAGAAAAAAAGGAGAAAGAGAAAAAAAGAAGGGAAAAGGGATAAAAGGGACAAAAAAGCGAAAATAAGGTAAAAATAGGTCTAAAATGGCTTAAAATACATTGAAATGGGCTAAAAACTGCAAAAAAATTCGCGATGATGGCGTCATCATAAGTCAAAAACGGCGTCATAATTTTAGGATACTTTTTCATTTTTTGGTGGGGGCATAGGCGTTTTTTTTTTGGGGGCGGGACAGAGGGGTCCACCCCCCCTAGAGCCAAAATTTTGGACCCCCCTAGAAAAAATTCAGGGGGGCACCCTTCTCCCCCCCCAAAGCTCGAGAGCGGTCCGGCCTGAGCCCCCCTAGCGAGGCTAACCCCCCTTCCCCCCCTCCCGATCAATTTAGAAGTATATTTTTTTTATTTACAGTCAAAAACACGGTTTTTTAGTTAAAAACAGTGTTTTAAATATAGTTTTTTAGGCCTAAATAGGCTGTTTTAATACATAAATTTCAATATTAGACCTAAAAACACTTAAATTATTGAGTTAAAAAAATTTTTGTTCCCCATTTCAGACCCCTGACCCCCCCTAATTTTGAAATCTTACACCTGGGGTCCATCCCCCTAAAAAGCCAGAGGGGTCCGGACCCCCTGGACCTGGACCATACATGGGCAAGTTGGGGAGGAGCGGGGGGGTTGAACCCCAAATTAGGGGGGGGGGGGTTAAAATCCGAGAAACGCAAAATACCCCTATCGTTTTTTTTCTGGAGTGCATTTTACCCATCTCGTTTTTCGATTTTGAAGGAAAAATAGGTTAAAAACACTAATTTTAGGTCAAAAAGCCCTTTTTATTGCATTTTTGAGCTTTTTATTGTTTAAAACATTTCATTTAGCCCTCAAAACTTAGGTTTGGAGGCAGTTAGAAGTCATTTTAAAGACATTTTTTTTTCTTCATTTTTCCAAAATTGGGGGGGGGGGGTTAACTTTTTCTCCCCCCCACTTCTGAGTGGGGGGGGGGTTAAACCCCACTTCTCAGAATTTGGGGGGTTAACCCCCCCAACCCCCCCCCCGTGCCCATGTATGCCCTGGACCCGCCTAAAAATTTTGGCCTTCCACCCAGGGGGTGAACCTCCCACCTAGCGGACCCGACCAAAAACACCTATGCGGGAGGGGGGCAATAAAATGCGCGGGAGGAGGGGAGGGGGGGGGGCAAATCCTTCAATAAAGCTGGAGGGGGGCATTTCCAGACCGTGCACAGGTCTAAATATGTGTTTAAAATTCACCTTTTTTGAAAGAAAGTTTAGTATAAAAAAAGTACCTAAAATTTTTCTGAGGGGAGGGCAGGGGTGGAGGGGGGTCAGATTTAAACTTACTAGAGGGGGGTAAGCATACATGGGCACGGGGGGTTGGGGGGGTTAACCCCTCCAAATTCTGAAAGAGAAGGGGGTTTAATCCCCCCACTCAAAAGTGGGGGGGGGAAGAAAAGGTTAACCCCCAATTTTCGAAAAATGAAGAAAAAAAATGTCTTTAAAATGACTTCTAACTGCCTCCAAACTTAAGTTTTAAGAGCAAAATTAATGTTTTAAGCAATAAAAAGCTTAAAAATGCAATAAAAAGGACTTTTTGACATAAAATTAGCGTTTTTTATCTATTTTTCCTTCAAAATCGAAACACGATATGGGTAAAATGCACTCCAGAAAAAAAAACGATATGGGTATTTTGCGTTTCTCGGATTTTAACCCCCCCTAATTTGGGGTTTAACCCCCCCCCCCCCCACTCCGGACCAACTTGCCCATGTATGGTCCAGGTCCAAGGAGTCCCGGACCCCTCTGGCTTTTTAGGGGGATTGACCCCATAAGAGATTTCAAATTTAGGGGGGGTAGGGGGGGTAGAATTTTAGCAAAATTTTTTTAACTCAATAATTTAAGTGTTTTTAGGTCTAATATTGAAATTTATGTATTAAAACAGCCTAGTTAGGCCTAAAAAACTGTATTAGAACCCTGTTTTTAACTAAAAAACCGTGTTTTTGATTGTAAATAAAAAAAATATACTTCAAAATTGATCGGGAGGGGGGAAGGGGGGTTAGCCTCGCTAGGGGGTGGGTCA
>JASAMX010029245.1:0-17247 GCA_030248175.1 Microlaimidae sp. YZB2_3
CTGAGTGCAGGCGGCTGGCGTTATTCCGCCGTCTTCGCCGCTTCGGCGGAGGTGAGTCGGCGTATTCCTGGCTGGAGAATGAGACCACAAAATTCATCACCTGACGGTGAACTGAGAGCCACAAGAAATAGCTCCGCGTGAACTGTCACCACGAACAGGGTATAATCATCTTTCACATAGTTACTTACGCCAAATACACTCAATCTTCAACAGCTCTCCATTTAAATGGATTATGATGTGATACGATACAAAAAATTAACCCCCTTCCTTTTGTTTTAAATGTTTTTAACTTAAAACTCCTGTCACTATCAGCGATCTTTGGGATCACCCACCGATTACACCCTGTAAACGACTATTACAATAACATGGAAAGTAAATTTTAGACTTTCCAAGTTACTGAGACAAAACCCTATTTGAAGAAAATTTAAAATATATTTATTTATCTCTAATGGGATTGAAAAACCTTGATCTAACCTTAAAAAAATCAAACTGGTCACAAACCGATAATATTTTAGTCCAATACTGTCTAATTTATAAAAATGTATAATTAGTTATTTTATCATACCCCGGAGTTCCACTGCTTTTGGAGTACTAAGTTTATTTAACATTAAAATATCATTTGAGTCACTTTCGCGTAATTTTTTCCGAAATTTATGTTTTTGCTACTTTTTCCAGTTTTTAAAAACTTTTCAACAAAAAAAAATATCAAATTCGCGACTTCATTGCCACCAACATAACCTATAATTTTAACAAAATTTCAACTTTTAATTTATAAAAGAAAATTTAAAAATAATATGAGATTAGGCTTTACTTATATTCCGTAAATTTGTACAAAAATAGAGAGAGGCTCCCGAGCTGTGAGAAAAATAAGTAAGGAAAATACCTGTAACATCAGTTATGACTTCATACGTGACTGGCTCCAGCAGCTCTTCGAAGGGCGCGCACTTTGCACTGGTGTAAGCGTTTAGCAGCGTATTCTGCAAATTCAGATACGCTGGCATGCTGTCCTAAATATTTTTTCAAACTTAATTCCAATTTTCCTTTAATAATATAATACTTTATATTGGATACCTTTTTTACAAAATAGGAAGGGCAGATGCATGTTATATTACCGTTTGTATTTTATCCGTGTAGAGCACGCCGCTGGCTTTCATCTTCCGTATTACGGAGTCCAACGTAAAGCGGACGACGTAGTCGCAATTGGCCAAGGCGATCAGGAGCTTCCGGTCTTTCACCGGCCCTGGGGAGCCTCGCCTACCGGCCGCCCCGTCCAGATTCAAATCCCCCGGTCGGCCCTGAGCCACCGCCGGGCCTCCCACGCGCGCTAACCTAATTAAAAAAGTAAAATAAGCTTACTATTAAATAATAATAACTTGACCCAAATAGTTAAATTTTCGTTAAAAAATGGATTAAAAAGTTCGATCTATGCTATTTTTGTTTCTATTCGCTCAACCGCATGTACTGCAATGTCTAGCGTAACTGTTTGCGATAGCGGTAATAGTTTTTTTCACTACTAATAATATCCCACAGAAAATATCCCACCCTACCATCATCAACTGTTCAAAAAACCCTTCTTCTTACACACTAAATCTTATAAAACCTGAATCTGAAGGTAGATACTATTTGCCTTTAGATGCATTATATAAAGTCCATCAAAGAATTTCAAATAGATTTTTAAATAGAAAAAAATTGAAACATGATAGGGGTGTAAAAACCCTGAATTGAATAAGTCTTAGGGCGGAAATTTAATTTTTTTATTCACTGGATGCGACGACTAAAGACTTAGACTACTACTATCTAGGACTTATTTTGGAATCGTTTTGTTCTAATGATAGGGAATTTTTTAGCCCAATTTTTGGTTAGCCCAATTTTAAGCCAGTGAATAAAACAAGCAAAATTCGGTGAAAAAACCTACCTTTCCATCATATCTTTAAACGATGTCAGGAGGCGGACAAAATATTTAAGTAGGACCCCTCGGAAATCCTGGTCCTGAAACAGATCTAACTCGTCTCGAAAATTTTTGCAGGATAGAATTTGCTGGACGTAGGGGAGTGTGTCTGCTATTTCCGTTTCAAAAAGATCAGGCAGGTTCGTTTTAGCGAATTCCGTTTCTTGAGTTTGTATTTTCCACAATTCTTTGGACTGCAAATCGATCACATCTAAAATACCGCCTTTACTTCGGAAAGTGATGCAAAAATAACACTGAATTAAAAAATCATGATTGTTTTTTATGTTTGCGGTCAGTTACCACAGTTGTCTATCATTTTTAACAATGCATTGAAAACAAAAATTGTCTATCATTTTTAACAATGCATTGAAAACAATTTTTGAAGCCAAAAATGGTATTGCTCTAAAATATCCTCAATTTCAACCATTCAATTTTTCATAAATTAATATAAACAATTTAAACAGAGATAATAAGAAAATTAACAACGGTTTTGGTAGTGTATTTTACACGGTATTTATATTTCCGTTAAGGTTTGATTAGTTAGCTAGAATAGCTAATTTTAACTACGGGAAGTTTAATCGGAAAAAACCAAAACAAAAACGAACCCTATTCTTCCAAATTCTTACGGTAAAACCATACATGGGCAAATTGGTCCAGAGTGGAGGGGGGTTAAACCCAAAATTAGGGGGGGGGGGTTAAAATCCGAGAAACGCAAAATACCCATATCGTTTTTTTTCTGGAGTGCATTTTACCCATATCGTTTTTTGATTTTGAAGGAAAAATAGGTAAAAAAACGCTAATTTTAGGTCAAAAAGCCCTTTTTATAGCATTTTTGAACTTTTTATTGCTTAAAACATTCATTTTGACCTCAAAACTTAAGTTTGGGGGCAGTTAAAAGTCATTTTAAAGACATTTTTTTTCTTCATTTTTCCAAAATTGGGGGGTTAACTTTCCCCCCCTCACTTCTGAGTGGGAAGGGGTTAAACCCCCTTCTCAGAATTTGAGGGGGTTAACCTCCCTAACCCCCCCGTGCCCATGTATGGGTAAAGCCCTGAATTCTAAATAGTTATTTTGTTGCCAAAATTCTAAAAAAACGAGAGTATTTTTTGCCACAATTTAATTTTAAATCTGAATTTCTAGCTTTTTTTAACCAGATTATTTTAAGCACGTTAATAAATTCGTGAAAAGCAAAAGACTGCTTTAATATATAAGTATTTCATGTAATTATGCTTAACATTCAAAAATGATATTTGACAAGACAATCATTGAATTCATTATATGGCGTCATTTTCTGGATTTAAAGGGAGGGAATGCACACAAAAACTTTCGACCGCCAAACTCTTCCCACCCCCTTAAACTATGATTGATTATTTTATCACAAGTGCGTATTTTTGTACAGAATAAGTCCGAATTCAACTTACGTAAAATAGCGTCTTCCACAATTCTATTTAAACATCTCAGGCGAAGAGTGATGGTTAGTTCCACCAAAGCGTGCACCTGACCCAACTGCAATTCTTGTTGAAGAAGACTACTTACTAGGCTTCTAAAAGGTATAAAAAATATAAAATATGACTGATGTTTGGGGCCTGTTTCGTAAAAACATTATTTTGTAATGTCTAATTTTACAAAACTCCGCCTATTTTTTATAAAATACACGATAAAGGTTTTTCGACTAGTAATCCAGGGGAGCATCTCCGCGCACTACTCTGCGCTGATTGGTCGCAGCCACGTCATTTCATCTCCGCTGACCAATCAATATTAGCCCTGTCCTATATCCTCTATTATGTAATTTACAAAAAATAGGCGAAGATTTGTAAAATGAAAATTTACAAACGTCATTATGAAATAGGCCCCTGGACAGTAACTGTTTAACATTCAACAATTTAGATTTCTTTAGATTTCAATAGTTGTTGCTGTTTTTAATAAAACACATTTATAAGATTTATGAATGCTATTTTAATTTCAAACGCGCTTATTATTTTTCACGTATCAGTTTGTTAAAAAAATTAGTAGCTTGAAAGGAAATAAAATAACTCACCTAACTTGGCGGAGAACGAGCATGAGATGCTGGGTGTTTTTGGCGTCTTGATTGTCCGGCCAAATAGGAAACCTACTGCCATATTGCTCTCTAACGTCTTTTGGCAAGGTCTCCGGAAGAATTGCGTTTACGATCATCCAGGTGGATAAATTGACTATGTCACCGACTAGTTTCTGCAAAATAATCAAAATATCATTCATTTTAACATTGAAAACCAACGGTTTTGTTTGCTTATTTTGACTTTGTTCCGATTAGAAACACCGAATAAATTTAGTTTGATTAAAGAATGACTGTTTTACTAAAAATATTTTCTATTTTTAGTTTTGATTGGAAAAAAGGGGTAACGGGGTAACAATAGAATTTTAAAATTGTATTTTCCATTACAGGTAGATATTTTATGAAAATGACGTTCTCCGTTGCCTTATTACCCTTTGAATTAATGGTCTAAATTCCCATTGTGTGTGTGTGTGTGTGTGTGTGTGTGTGTGTTTGTGTGTGTGTGTGTGAGTGTGTGTGTGCAAGAATACATAACAAAGAATGTATCAGTGTGTATTAAATTCCTTTCCTATCCGTGCATCGCTTTGACAGAAATTTAACCCCCGCGGGGTTAAATTTAACCACCACTTTAGTATAAAAAAAGTACCTACCTAAAATTTTCAGGAGAGGGAGGGAGGTCAGATTTCAAATTTTAGAGGGGGGTCAGCGGTAAAAAATTCGGAAATTTGGGGGGGGCCTTTAGATTTTCGTCTAAGGGGGGGTCTAAAAACTTCGAGGCTGGGGAGGGGGGTGGACCCCACCCTACCTCCTCCTCTTTCTCACCTATGCGTGTCACATGTCGCTGAACACTATTTATAAACTGTGCTTTCTCTCTTAACCATAATTTCGTGTTGTGTTCATGCAATATTTCTTTCTTTTTTGTTAGTGTTTTGTGTAATTGTAAAAAAAGAATGTTGAAATAATTTTATTCTGTATAAAATTCCTAGAATATAGAGTAGTATTTCTTAAAATTTTATTAGTTTGTGATCAGCTTAATTAAATTTTTTTAATTTTATAATAAAGATGATGAAAAATTTTATTTTTATAATATTCTATGAGCTTATTTTATGTTTTCCTTTTTTAAAATAACTAAATCAGAAAGTAATCGACCAGTCTAATACTTTTTAATGTTTTATTTTATTTTATGTATTATTTTGTTTTGTGATATTTTGTCATTTCCTGCTGTTTTCGTGATTTTTTACGGCCTTTATTTTTTTGGCAAACAAGGGGACTAAATTCGAACCCCAGGGGTTAAATTTCTGTCAAAGCGATGCATGGGTATAGGCAGACCTGTGGATGGTCTCGAAATGCCCCCTAGAATATTAGTTGCTGTGCCCCTCCTCGCCCAAAAATTAAAAAGTACCCAAAAATTATGGCGCCATTTTGACCTATTATGACGCCATCATCGCCATTTTTTGCAGTTTTTAGTCTATTTTAATGCTTTTTAAGCAATTTTAGATCTATTTTTACTTAAATTTCGCCGTTTTGTCCCTTTTTTCCCCTGCTTGCCCTGCCCCCCCCCCCACACCCCAACGCGCTTTTGTGTTTGAAAAAAGGCCCCCCCCCCCTTTTTAAAAAAATTTCTCACCCCCCCCCAAAAACCCCGGGGGGGGGCACAGCAGAGAAGAAAAAAAATAGTGCATTTTTTTTATGTATTCTTTTTTAAATGTTTGCACCATACATGACATTGTCATAGGTGGGCAGCCTCCCGGATTTGGGAGGTATACGCGACCACCGAAATTAGGGGGGTGTGGGTGTCCCAAATTTTTTTTGGGGTGTACCTCATTTTTAGCGTTTTTAGTACAAGTACCCAAGGGCGTAGCCAGGGGGGTTATGGGGGTTGTAACCCTTCTTTTGGGCTGGCCAAGGTAAAAATTTGGGGGTCCCAAGAGAAAAATTTTAGAAAACTTTCGCTCCGCTCAGCGCTCGACATTTATATCTTTTTTACAACTTTTAAGTTAATGTTAATGTTCAATTTTTTTCAATGTTTTAATGTTAATGAATTTCAAAGACAATTTTTGAAATTTTTTTTGTGCAGCAAAAAGAATCACTTCACGCAAAACGCAAAATTTTTTTTACCCTTTAAAAGTTTTTTTACGGTTTTATGAAAATTTGGTGTACAACCTCTCCCTCCCCCCCTTCGAAAAATTTGTATGGAGTACCCACTTTCCGAAATTCTGTCTAGCCCCCGCGACCCCCCAAATTTCAGGGAGGGGTGTTCGGGTACCCTCAAATTTTAGTGGAGGTGTCGGCTATAATCGGGATTTTGCCCACCTATGAGGTTGGGGTTAGATCTAGCATCCGAAACCAAAACTGCTGAGAAAGGACCAACCAAAACTGAGACAAACTGCTAGTTGGTCTTATTATTTTATAAACGTACCAACTAAACCATGTGCAATATTCGGTATTTTAAGTAGTAATACTTACCTCGATTTCTTCTTCTCTGTGAAGATTTGGTTTAGCGCTCAGATGGCCATCAACATAAGCTCGCCCCAGCTTCCAAAAGTGTTGCAATTTCGTACTTAGAATTTGAATTGTACTTTCCACGAATTGATAATTGTGTGGTAGGTCCGCCACTAAAATCAAGTAAATACTAAATACTACTAATTATTAAACTTTAAGTGCACACAGCTATAATTATCATCTGAAATAAAGTAAGTAAAAAAATGCGCCAAAATTTGTTCCAAAACCACAGAGACTTACACTGAGACAAATTTAGCAATATACTTCTATTCAGCGCTTGTAACTCCTAAGCGATGATATCACTAAAAACTCGAAAAAACGTGTTTTTCATCGTTTTCTCTGAACCATTTCTCTTATTACTGCATACTTAAAAAAATATTTTTGCCACCGTTTTTTTTGTTTGAAAAAAGTGATATTAATTTATTTATTCTAAATTATCCCCGTACCCAGTTTCTCATCCTGGTCGAAGTCTTCTTCTGATACGGACGCGTGTCTGGTATTGGCCTGGTTCCAAAACTTAGCCTGAGAATCCCACAGGAGCCCCTGGAGCCAGAGGCTGTGGGCGCTCAGACAGTCGGCACCGGGATCCGAGTCCGGTTCCAACAGCAGCAGGTATCTAAATTTTTGTTTATTTATAAGTAATTTTATTTATTGTTATTTTATTTAAATTTATTTATTTTGGTTTCGGTATTTATTATCTTCATAAATAAGAAAAAAATATAAAAATAATTATACCGTATTATAGCCTTCTGCTCGTCAAGTGTCGAGGGCATTTCTGAGAGACGTTCTTTCAGTGTTCTTTTAAATATTTCCATTTGCTTTTCGATTTCCGCGAAAGCTAAAAAATAACTCTTTATAATAGTAATATACAGGTCTCGTGTTAAGAAGCCCCTATTAAATTAAGCAAAACTGTTAATTTTGAAGTTTATGGTAGAGTTAAAAAATTTTAAAAGAAATTGTTTAACGATTTAGGAGAATTCATTATAATAAGACTCAAAACAATGCTTTATTACTTAACGTTTTTAAGACGCCACGGGTTTCTTCTTCAGAAGAATAATATGGTTTTTTGACGGTAGTGGGCATAGATGGACAGTCTCTCAGATTTTCGAGGCATACCCCACCCCAATTTTTTTCTTTGGGGAGATGGGTCCCAAAATTCTTTTTGGGTACCCCAATGAATACTCCATTTTTAGCGTTTTTAGTACTGGGTTTGGGACCCGCAAATCATAGGGGGATGTGGGCAGTGTTCGAGATTTTTGTGAGTATAACTAACTGTCTCCCTGCTCACCAAGAAAATAGTGAGTGTACCTAATAATTATAATTTTAGGTTCTTAATTAATACGTCATTATTATCGCATAAATCAAATCAATTTCATTCGTGCGACACAATTCATTCAAATTTACGCGATTAAATAAAATAGATCAGAAGTGCTATTTTAATAGACAATGTTAGTTTAGCGACGTACGTTGAGTTACGCCATTGTTTACACATATGAGTTGCTTAGATTTATCCTGTTATTTATTAAATATATTTTGTTTTTACCTTCCCTAAACAGGGCAGCATCGCTATTTCCGAACATGGTCTTCGTTCGTACGTATTCATTATAAATTGTCATGTAGTCATGCTAAACAAATAAACAGAAAAAATAACATATTTTAATTTTAGTTTGTTTAAATATTTAAATTTATATGTCGTTTCTTCTTTGCGTAATATAATTTTTTATTAATAAAATTATTTTTTATTTTAGTATTCTTTAAGTAACAAAATAATGTTAGTACGTTTATTTATTACCAGAATTCATAGTTTATTTAGCGTAACAAACGAAGTTGCATAATATGCAACTGCGTTTGGTACGCTAAATAAACTATATTAGAATTTCGCCCCATACACAGACAGGTTTAATATCCTAAATATTTAACGAATGAGGAAAATTATAAAAAACTTTTCAGCTAAATTTTTTACAAAGCCAATCTGTTTTCATTGTGAAAAGCATTTTTATGTTGTGGCTAATGAAATCCAGTCGAATTTTGTTCCTGTTTGCTTTAACCCCAAACGACAAAGGACACGAGCACCATGGGTGTAGCCAGAGGGGTCTAGACCCCCCTTTTGGGTCGGCAAAGGGAAAAATTTTGGGTTAGACCCATAGGTGAGCACGGTCGGGGAAGCTAGGGGGGTGGTTACCCGGGGTAAATCGAATTTTGAATTCTAGGAGGGGGGTCCCAGGGGGGTCCGGACCCCCCCCTAGCTTTTTAGGGGGGTCGACCCGGGGTGCGAAATTTTGAAATCTAGAGGGGGGTCAGGTGGGGTGCGGTGTCCAAAGCAAAACAGTTTTAAACCATAATAACTTTAATAATTGTTCTTTTTATAGGATAATACTACATTTTATTGAATAAAAAGCCATATTCATGTATAAAAAGGGTGTAAAAGCATGAATATGTGATGAAAATTCACGTTTTTGGAAGAAAATTTAGTATAAAAAAGGTACCTAAAATTTTCCCGAGGGGGGAGGGGGGGGGGGTCCGGTTTCAAAATCTAGGGGGGTGTCAGGGATAAAAAAATTGGAAATTTGGGGGGAGGGGGCCCCCCCCCCTAGATTTTCGTCTAGGGGGGGGGGCCAAAATTTCGAGGCCAGGGGGGGGGTGGACCCCACCCTGCCCCCCCCCCCCTTCTCACCTATGGTTAGACCCCCTTTGGGGTCGCCAAGTATAAAAATTTGGGGGTCTAGAACGGCCATTTTTATAATTTTTTCTGGCGCTTCGTTTTGCTCAGCGCTCGATTAATTATATAGTCTTCACCTCTAAATTTGTGTTACTTTGTTTTATGATCTTGGTATGACCACGCTGGACCCACCCCAATTTTAATGTTTTAATAAAACTGGTCTCCAATTCCAAATTTGTGTTACTTTGTTTTGTAATCTTGATACGACCACGCTGGACCGACCCCCTCCTTTAGATTTTTATGTATTTTTTAGCTCTTTTATAACGTATAGGGTTTGGACCCCCCCCCCAAGGCAAGGGCGTAGCCAGGGGGGGGGTTATGGAAATACATGAGCAAGTTGGTCCGGAGTGGGGGGGTTAAACCCCAAATTAGAGGGAGGGGGTTAAAATCCGAGAAACGCAAAATACCCATGTCGTTTTTCAATCTTGAAGGAAAAAAAGGTAAAAAAAGCTAATTTTAGGTCAAAAATCCCTTTTTGTTGCATTTTTGAGCTTTTTATTGCTTAAAACATTGATTTTGACCTCAAAACTTAAGTTAAGAGGCAGTTAGAATTCATTTTAAAGACTTTTTTCTTCATTTTTCCAAAATTAAGGGGGGTTTCCTTTTCTCCCCCCACTCCCCACTTCTAAGTGAAGAGGGGTTAAACCCGCCCCCCTTCGCAGAATTTAGGGCGTTAACCATAGGTGTTTTTGGTCGGGTCCGCTAGGAGGGGGGGTCCACCATCGGGTGGAAGGCCAAAATTTTTTAGGGGGGTCCAGGGGAGTTAGGACCCCCCTGGCTTTTTAGGGGGGTCGACCCCAGGTGCGAGATTTAAAATTTAAGAGGGGGCCGGCGTCAGGGGGGTTCAATTTTTTAACAAAATTTTTTTAACTCAATAATTTAAGTGTTTTTAGGTCTAATATTGAAATTTATGCACTAAAACCGCCTATTTAGGCCTCAAAAGTGTATTTAAACTCTGTTTTTAAATAAAAAATCGGTGTGTTTGACAGTAAATAAAAATATACTTCCAAACTGGTCGGTGGGGGGACGGGGGGTCAGCCTCGCTGGGGGGGTCAGGCCGGTCCGCTCTCGAGCTTTAGGGGGGAGGGGGGGGGGCCCCTGGATTTTTTCAAGGGGGGGCGGGGGGGGGGGGTCCAAAATTTTGGCTCTAGGGGGGGGGGGGGTGCACCCCTCTGTCCCCCCCAAAAACACCTATGGCGTTAACCCTCCCCCCAAATCCCCCCGTGACCATGTATGGTTATGTGGGTTGTAACCCCCTTTTGGGCTGGCGAAGGTAAAAATTTGGGGGTCCTAAGAGAACAATTTTAAAAAAATTTCTCGCGCTCCGCTCAGCGCTGGACATTTATATTCTTTGACAACTTTTAAGTGATGTTTCTTAATTTTAAAAACAATTTTTGAAAATTTTTTCGTGCTGTCGCACGATTTTAAATGTTATACCTTTTTAAACCTAAATTTTTTCAGGTTTAACTTGAAGCACAAAACTTTTTTACCCCTTTTAATGTCTTTTTTACGGTATTTCGAAAATTTGGAGTACAATCCCCTACAGCTACAACCTCCCCCTTTCGAAAAATTTGTATAAAGTACAACCCCTTCCTTTAAAAATCCTGGCTACGCCCCTGCCCCCCCCCCGCTTTCCGTAATCCTGGCTACGCCTATGACGAGCACTCCTAATTTTTTTCGTAATTTAAAATAATTTAAAAACGTAATTAAAAATAATTTGAGTTAATAATAATTAAAAACGTTATTAAAAATAATTTGAGTTACTTTTGCTAGATTCTTCTTTATATTTTGCGGAAGAAAAAAGAGCGTTCTGAAACGCAAAAGTACCGACAGCGCACTTCTGGTCGAATCCGCTCGATCCTTTCTGCCAAGGACGTCAGAGAACAGTTCGTCCGCCAGTTTTTGGCAATTTTCAACCTAAATCATTATTTGCTATCATTCACCCCTACTAATCCTTTACAAAAAATCTGCCACAAGTTTGGTTTTATTTATATCTAGTCCCTCCTTTTATAGTAATGTAGTTAAGTGCTGCTGTCAGAGAGAGATGAATCGGTGTGCGTTAAGCGGCCAACACATCTGGCGGCAGCTTGCCACAAACCACAAAACCATACAAACCGGTTTTTCAGTGCTCGATGCTGATCATTTTGTCTGGCTTTTCTAACTAAATTTTTAAAACTTTGGTCATTCTTTCCGACTTTTAAGTGCTCTTCTACCTTTTTAAAAAAACACTTATGTTTATGATACTACTTTATATAAGATTGATTATTGTTGCAAAAATCACAATAGCAATTTGGCTGCATTTATAACAACATAAAAAGAAACACATTATAAATAACCTTAATAAAGATGTAACCTTCATTTAAGTATTTAAGCTTCCAAAAAGCCTTCACCCGCCCCTCCCCCTTCTAAAACTTGGGGTTATCTGCATACATGGGCACGGGGAGGGGGGGATGGGTGAATTACCCCCCAATTTTGAAAAGGGTGGTTTAACCACCCCCCTCACTCAGAAGTGGAAGGGGGAGAAAAGCTTACCGCCCCCCCCCCCAATTTCGGAAAAATGAAGAAAAAATGTCTTTAAAATTACTTCTAACTGCCTCCAAACTTTTGAGGTCAAAATGAATGTTTTAAGCAATAAAAAGCTCAAAAATGCACTAAAACGGGCTTTGTGACCTAAAATTAGCATTTTTTACCTATTTTTCGTCCGAGTTTTAGAGAGGATTTCTCCTCCTCCCTCCCTGAAAAAAAAAATCGGCAGGCTGGCTGCCCATTCAAAGACAGCCACCTCCCGCTCACTGCTTGTCTCTTGCGGACTTGCCCAGAATATCAAAAACTTAAGGGGAAGGAGAGGGGCAGTAATTTGGGTATTTTCTTCATAGTACGGAGCAAAAACAGTTTCTAGAAATTTTTTTAATATAAAAAACAGACATTAAGAAAAAAAACACAGCAATTGAGACTGGTCGATAATTTTTTATTGACACTTAAAGCTTTGAACATTCTTCCTAATGTCCTACCAGGTCCAAAATCACTCTAAGGAATAAAAAAAACTACCTGCTGCTCCAGACGGCTAGTGAGCGGCCAACCGCCACCTTCTCTCTGCTCTTCCAGTCGCTGGTTGAGGGCGGCCAGTGCGTCCACGCAACTGAGGAAGGAGTGGAGATTGGAGCGTAGGAGGTCCTGCGGCCGCTCCCTAAGACCCTTCGCCTCTCTCTCCATGTACTCCAGACCAGCTTTCAGCTCCTCCATCCTGAAATACATTTTCTTATTCTTTTAGGGATCTGCATCAAGTTAGGGGGTGCTATCTGAGAAACTCCTAGGAGGTTGGGACAGTACAAAACTAGGGGAAGAGGGTTTAGGTGAGCAGGGGGGATACGGCGGTTATACACCCCTCCCCTAAAAAATCTCGATTATAGCCGACACCCCCCTTAAAATTTTAGGGTACCCACGACCCAGACACCCTCCCGCTAAAATTTGGAGGGTCCCAGTACAAAAAACGCTAAAAATGGGAGTATTTGAGGTATACACCAAAAAAAATTTTGGTACACCCCCCCCCAAATTTCGGAGGTTGGGTATACCCAAAAAAAAAAAATCCGAAAGCCTGCTCACCAGTGGCGTGCCCAGGGGGGGGGGCGGCCGCCCCCCCGAAATCCGGCGAAGCCGGATTTTTTCGTAAGCGGGACCCTTACGTTTTTTGAATTTTGGGAGAGAAAACTTTTTTCTTTAATATTAATACAGAAACTTTCCTGATGCTTTCCAAAAGCATATTAATAGTCAAAAAAATCAAATTTTCTCCGCTTCGCGAGTAGTTTAAATCGACCATTTCTTTTAGTTTTTCGATTTCAAATCCGTTATGCCGTTCAATAGTTAAGGCATACATGTTAAACAAAACTTCTATACACACTATTAACTTTTTATTAACGTTTTAAACACATGTTTTAAATGTAAGGGGATAAAGAAACCCTAAATTTTGTTATAAAGATCATCTGGAATTAAAATTTCAAGTGTATTTTAGCGCTTTAAATTAAAAATTTTCTCCCCCGCGGGGCATTCGGCCCTCCGCACCCCCCCGACAAGGGGCACTCCCCCTTGCCCCCGCTGGGGGGCTCTCGCCCCCCAGACCTCCCATTTCTGGGGGGCTGCCGCCCCCCAGACCCCTCCTCAGGGTTAGTATGTACCCCTCTCCAGACCGCCCCCCCCCCCGAAATGAAATCCTGGGCACGCCACTGCTGCTCACCTATGGAAAAGGGAGATTATTATTTTTAAAAACTTCCAAAACACAAGGCCCCTTCAATATTTTCTCCAGCTGAGGAAACCTTCACCCCAGATTTTTGCTATTGTTAGCATTATAACGCTAAAGTCTTTGGCTGCCAAAAGAGCCCAAAAATTTGTGAAAATATGGGTATACTTTCATCAAAGACGGCCAACTTTCGAAGATTTTTTTTGACGTTGTTATAAATTTTATAAAACGATTTTAAAAAATCTTATAAATCATCCATCTGTAGCCATGATCTTCGGACGATATGTGTCTTTTTATTGGCTACAGACGTTAATGAATGAAAGTTTATAACTAGGAACTTACAAACAACAAAAAATATTATCAAACGTACGAAGTGTTTTTGTGCTGTTCAACCAAATACCACACCGGTTCAAAATTTTCCAGTTTAATGTTTCCAGAATTATCAGGGTACAACTCAGGCAATATGGAATCAAAGTTTTTACGCCTAAATTAAGTGCACGATGACATTGTTCAACTTAACTTCATATTTACTTAACATACTTAACTACTACATTTTTATATTGTAAAAATTAATGTCTGGACCTTTATTTTTAAAATTAATTTCTTTGTAAACTTTATTATTATTTTTTTTCAATAGAAATCATTTAGCACCTACACAAAGTGTGCTATTAACCGTTTTAATTGTTGTTGTAACAAATTATCGTACATGTATATTCCAGTATTTCAATAGCAAAGAATGCCTTCTGATGAAGCGCAACGTACTTACTGATTAAGAGCATCTGATATTCCAAGAGGATCTTCGTCAACGAGTCCTGAAGTCACGGGGCCGCTCACAACTCTTCCCGGTACAGTTTTAGACTCGTCTATCCACACTGCGCTTTCTTGCAGAGGTCCTGAAAATAAGACATTAGAACTGTATAGAAATATGATTTATGAGCAATAACGCGGATGTTTTTTGAAGCCGCCGCAATCCAATTATACTGCATGGAGCATAAAGTGCCAGCAAAGCTTTTAAAATTTGCAGAGTCCAGTGCTACACATCCTAAAAACAGGGTTTTGGCGAATTTTCTTCTAGGATTTTCGGCTTTTTTCGACAGCTGCATGTTTTTTACATTTATCTGTTGTGAACCCATGATCTAACAGGACGTATTTATTATAAATTAACCACCAAAGTGTATAATAATGTGTAAAATATTCTTTTTTATATTATAAAACTATATGTCCATCCCTCTAGCCTCAAAATTTTGGCCCCCCCCCCCAGAAAAAAATCCAGGGGGCCCCCCTCCACCCAAATTTTAAAATTTTTTACCGCTGACCCCCCTCTAGATTTTGAAATCTGACCCCCCTCTCCCCTCCTCTCTTAATAAAATATTAAGTACTTTTTTATACAAAATTTTATTGCAAAAACGTGAATTTTTAACATAAATTCATGTTTTTACACCCTTTTTACACCTAAACATTGCTTTTTATTCAATAAAATGTAGTATTATCTTATAAAAAACCTATTATTAAACCTTTAACGGTTTAAAAGTATTTTGTTTCGGAAATCGGACCCCACCTGACCCCCTTCTAGGTTTTGAAATCTTCCACCCCCGGTCGACCCCTCCCCTAGAAAGCTAGGGGGGTTCGACCTCCCTAGGACCCCCTCCTAGATTTTGAAATTTCGTTTACCCGGGGTAAACACCCCCCTAGCTTTTTGACCGTGTTCATCTATGGCTGGAGGTCGAACCCGGGGTGAACAATTTTGAAACCTAGAGGGGGGTTAGGTGGGGGTCCAATGTCCGAAGCAAAACAATTTTAAACCATTTAAGGTTTAATAATTGTTTTTTATAAGATTATACCGCATTTTATTGGAAAAAAAATTAATATTCTAATTCTGGTATAAAAAGGGTGTAAAAACATGAATTTGTGTTTAAAATTTACATTTTTGAAGAAAAAAAGTATAAAAAAGTACTTAAAATTTCCTCGAGCGGGAAGGGAGGGGGGTCAAGTTTTGAATTCTAGAGAGGGGTCAGGGGTAAAAAATTTTGAAAATTTGGGGAGGGGTGCTTGGATTTTTTTCTAGGGGGTGGCCGAAATTTTGAGGGTATGGGGGGTGAACCCCACCCCCTTTGTTCATCTATGATAATTATAATAATATATAATACCGATTTGCACAGTGTAAACCCTGAATGTGACCGTACAGGTGCCGCGGCCCCCGGAGCGCGTGAGTACGATAATATCTCCACTGCCCCCTTTGGCTTGACCGCAGCGAGCGATGATTTTGTGCGAGGATTCCCAACGTGCGCTCATCAGGCAGTCGGTTCCGCATATCAAAAGTCCTGAAAAATAAACATTTTAAAATATTACCAATTATTGAGACACAGTAACAGACCTGTGCACAGCCCCCGGGGTTAAAACGGGGGGGCAATTCCAAAATGGGGGGCACAGGGGGGGCAACTTTTTTGAAACGGGGGCGGGGGGGCAATATAACGGGGTAGGGGGGCAAGCAGGAGGGAAAGAAAAAAACGGAGAAAAAAAGAGAAAAAAAGAAGAGAAAAGGAAAAAACGGACAAAAAAAGCTAAAATAAGGTAAAAATATTTCTAAAATGGCTTAAAATACATTGAAATAGGCTAAAAACTGCAAAAAATTTGCGATGATGGCGTCATCATAGGTTAAAAATGGCGTCATAATTTTAGGGTACTTTTTCATTTTTGGCGGGGGGGGGCAATAAAACGGGGAAGCAAATCCTCCAATAAAACGGGGGGCATTTCCAGACCGTGCACAGGTCAGCAGTAAGACCACAGATATATGGGCCGTTTGAACAAGGAAGAGGAGGGGGGTCCACCCCCAGCAAAAGGGAGCCCACCAAAAAAAACCAAGGGACCCCCACCCCCAAACAATCACACCCCAAACATAAATGAACACGGTCAAATAGCCAGAGGGGGTGTTTACCCCGGGTAAATGACATTTCAAACTCTAGGAGGGGGTCCTAGGGGGTTCGAACCCCCCCCCCCTAGCTTTCTAGGGGGGGTCGACCCAGGGTGAAAGATTTTGAAACCTAGAGGGGGTCAGGTGGGGTCTAATTTCCGAAGCAAAATACTTTTAAACCATTAAAGGTTTAATAATAGTTTTTTTTATAAGGTAATACTATTTTTTTATTGAATAAAAAGCGATATTCAGGTATAAAACGGGTGTAAAAACATGAATTTGTGTAAAAAAAATCACGTTTTTGGAAGAAAATTTAGTATAAAAAAAGTACTTAAAATTTCCTCCAGGGGAGGGGGGGTCAGATTTCAAAATCTAGAAGGGGGTCAGGGGTAAAAAATTCGAAAATTTGGGGGGAGGGGAGGCACCCCTGGATTTTTTTCTAGGGGGGGGCCCAAAATTTTGAGGCTAGGGGGGGTGGACCGTGGACCCCACCGACCCTAACCCCCCCTTGTTCATCTATGGCCGTTTGGAATATTTTATCAAGCACCATAACATATACGTGAGTAAACAAAAAACATCCGATTTTTTTTCATACCTCAATTTTTTAAATAGAAAAAATTAGTATAGAAAATAGGCCAAATGGACATATTCAGACCTGTGCATGGTCTGGAAATCTCCCCCTTCCCGTTTTATTGGAAGATTTGCCCCCCGTTTTATTGCCCCCCCGCCAAAAAATGAAAAAATACCCTAAAATTATGACACCATTTTTGACCTATGATGACGCCATCATCGCAAATTTTTTGCAGTTTTTAGCCTAGTATAATGTATTTTAAGCCATTTTAGACCTATTTTTACTTTATTTTTCGCTTTTTTGTCCTTTTTTTTCCCTTCTTTTTTT